>JAQBSW010000863.1:0-163866 GCA_029291075.1 Eudiplozoon nipponicum | reverse complement strand
TTATTAAGTTAAATGTTATTATAGTATCGCTATTAGGTTAGAGGACAGATAGATGGTCCAGAAATATTTTGAAAGCACCGGTGGACAGTTTTGTGTAAAATCTTGTTTTCCACAACAATAATCGGGTATTTCAAAAAATTCGTGTCCAACAAGACATTTCAGTGAACCAGATTATCTCTTTATTTAGCGTATTTTATACACTGAGAAAAATTTAGGTAAAAGTTCAAGCATGGTAATTACTGTAAACAGGCAAACTGAGTAGACATAGGGGCTGTCGTATAACGAATTAATATTGATCCTAACTGCTTTAAACATGGAGAAAAAAGTTGATTGGCAAATTTACGGTTGCACTAAATGCAACATTCAGAATAAAATAAGGAAAAATATCATAAAATGCATTATGATAACAGACGGAGTAGACATAGGGGCTGTCGTATAACGAATTAATATTGATCCTAACTGCTTTAAACATGGAGAAAAAAGTTGATTGGCAAATTTACGGTTGCACTAAATGCAACATTCAGAATAAAGTAAGGAAAAATATCATAAAATGCATTATGATAACAGATCTTATGCATTCCCGAATATTCAATAGGACAGTTTGAAATTAAATGATCATGATCATGCAGAGCTATACAAAAGCCAAAAGTGACTAATGTTTCACTGCCATATAATCACATAAGTGGTTCATGGTTATATGTGGACTGTAAAAGAACACCAGGTCGCCCATTCCTAGTGATGGTTTGTATTCGGAGTTTTCCTTCTCTTAGATAGTCTGCCAACCAAGGCTGATGAGCACTATCTGCCCAGATGCCAGTGGCCAAAGTTTCCTTCAGCAGCCGAAACTTGCCCTTCGCGTCTGGCACGCTTGCTCTCATTCCGTCAGTACACATTTAACAATAAAAGTTACCGCGCAGTTAGACAAAACTCGAGGCTTCACATGAAACAAGATGATGGCTGTGTCCCATTTAGACCCGGCAAGGTTCAAGCTACCATTCCCGGACTGACTAGCTTCTGCCCGCCGGTCGTCAGGCCGGAATTTCTATGGCTACGGGCCATAGATAAATAAGCTCAAAGTCCAATTATTTACATAAGACTTCAGCAAGTAGGAGTCTTTGTGCATTCTCTATGTACATTTGGATGACAATAGTCTCGCCTTTGTTTTCTTCGAGAGATTATGGGTTTCATAATTTGGATTGTAGTTGATGTTTGTTGGTGAATGTAAAATACCGATTAAAATTTAAAGAAATGGAGATCATATTAAATCATGCAAAATGTGATATTGGAGCAGGTTTAAATGATAAATGTTTACACGCCCTATTGAACTAGATTATGCTTAGATTCATTGAAATTAATCTGAGAAGTAACATAATCAAAATTATGGAAATAAAAGAATCAGTATACAAAATATGAAATAACTTTCTATCAATTTAACTAAGGTGGCACATTTTTTATGAGATAATTTGTGTGAGGTCAGTCATAAATTCAAATTATTGGGAAGTCAGAAGTTCTAAAAAAATTTTGCTCAAGAAAATGGTTTGCAGTTACGTTTTCTTTGTTGTTTAGGCCATAAAAACAAAATATACACTATCTATGTAAGATCTCAAGATCCATAATAATATTTAATTTTTAATCAGTTCAAATTCATTTGAAAACGAATGAGGAATCGAGCGAGCTTTTTTATGTTTCAATATCGCGCCAGAACTAATTTCCCGATATGTATGCTTCGTTTAAAGATTTTCTGATAAATTTGTAATTAACAATTCAGATATGGAGACCTGTAGAGAATAAATAGTTAATAATATTAGCAATTCTTTTGTATGCACGAATGTAAGCGGCAATTTTCATAAAGTTTTAAACATATATAAATAATGTAACGACACAAAGCAATTCGCCGACATATTGCGTAAATTAAATTCAGTTCAATTTACGCGGCACCAATGAGAAAAAAGCGAAATTTGCCGTTAACCAATGGTGTGCGAGCAGCCAATCAAGGCTATTTAAGCACGGTGAATTTACCATGCAAGTCAGTTGTCGCGTTTGCATTCTGCTGTGCGTTACTCTGACGTGCTGTCCGCTATTGTCACATACGCTGATTTTTGGGCTGGCTTCACACACATTGGCAATTTCATTCACGCCAATCTTGTTGCTGTACAACTAGAGAGACGGAATAACATCTACAGACGATCCTTTCAGTAAGCCGGTTACTGCAGAACTTCAACGAGCTTACTCAGCAAATCACTCACCACGGATGTCAACGCCACAACAGAAGGAACCACAACCCAAGTCAACTAGAGCTGGTCTCAAGTGTCTAGGAGTACTTCTGGACACTGCTACACTAACTGACCTTCTCGGCATTTGCCGGAGAACGCAAGACCGGCCCTGTTAAGGGCCCCCCAACAGTACTAACTCAGCCATCCTGGCACCAAAACTGACTTTGTAACGTCGTACGGCATTTACTTGAAGCTGGGGCGTTTACAATAACAAGCCGATTATGTTCATTCATATGCACTATCAAATAAAAACAAAACTATAACAAATTATTTTTCTAAATTTTATTTTTACGCGTCACAAAAGTAAAAAATGGTCATAATATTGCCCCTAAAAAGGGCTTTATACTCTCATCTTTCAGTTAATTTAAAACATCTTTATGTTGATTTGGATTTATAAATATTTCCTGTGCTTATGCAGGCAGCTTTTCTTTTTCACTATGGCTTATTCACAATTGCGCAATGAGCTTTTTATACTGATTCCACATAAAAAGCAATAATTATTGTAATTTATTGCAAAAGTTATCAAAATACATTATTGCGGAACAAACATTAATCTATCAAAGGCTATCATTTGGTTAATGCAAAAATAATTACAATTTTACTTTAAAAATTTATAAGCAAAATATAACATTTGCATAAAAAATTAGGCATGAAATTTTATGTCAAGATGTATATGCGCATGCATCAGTGTGTAGGAACTTAGCCATAGAAATTCCGGCCTGACGACCAACGGGCCGAAGTTAATCGACCCGGGAACGGTAGCATGAATCCTATCGGTTATAAAATGGACACAGTCACAATCGCGTATCAAGTGAAGCCTCGAGTTTTGTCTAACCGTGAAGTAACTTTTATTGTTAAATGTGTAGTGACGGAATGAGAGCAAGCGTGTCAGAAGCGAAGGGCAAGTTTCGGCTGCTGAAGGAAACTTTGGCCACTGGCATCTGGGCAGATAGTGCTCATCAGCCTTGGTTGGCAGACTATCTAGGAGAAGGAAAACTCCGAATACAAACCATCCTAACTAGGAATGGGAGACCTAGTGTTCTTTTACAGTCCACATATACGAACAATACAACAATACGAATTACAATGATTACATACTGCATCGGCCGTCGCGCAGTATAAAAAGGGTCGCCTTATCTGCTGAGTCGTGCAGGGTGGATAAGCGAAATCGCGCTACTTCGGGTATCTTTATTCAGATTCTGCCTCCCTCCCTTCCATTTTCTTTTCTCAATCTAACAAGAACGCTCTTTTAAATACTATGAATATGGCTGGTATTGATCATATCAGTGAGACCAATATCGAGTTGCCAAATATCGAAAATAGTTTAAGTAGGCTACAATTCATTAAACCTCACTTAGGTTTTAATTTAATGTGCGAACATTAAAACAACTTGGAAAATAAGAAGCTCTTGCTCGTACGTTGGATAAATTAGAAATCGATGCATGTTGCGTATCTGAAACCAGAATACAGGATCCTACGTGCATTACAGAACTGGTTGCGCCATCTCTATCTACGCGTTATTGGCTTCGAACATCTGGTTCCACGAAGTTTTCTCAAGCCGGTAAATGGGGCGTTGGTGTTTTCCTTAGCACACGAGCTGAAGCTTGCTTAATTGAATGGATCCTTTTAAATAGTCGAGTGTGTGCGACACGTTTAAATACATTTACTAAAATCAGTGCAAAAAAACCGTAATCAACGTTGCCTTTTCGTTGTTTCTGCATATGCTCATACCGATTGCAACACAGACGAAAGCAAGGACGCTTTTTACTCTGAAATAAGCTCTTACTATGTAGAACAATAAGTTCAGACATAATCTTGGTCATGGGTGACATGAATGCCCGAGTTGGGCGATTAAGTAGCGCAGAGTTTCATTTAGGTGGAATATACACTTTAAGCTCGACGCGCAACGATAATTGTGAACAGCTTTTGGATGGCTGCGCAGAACATAGATTATATTTATGTAGTACAAACTTCGGAAGTAGCTACCGGACAACGTTGGACGCAAATAGATAATGTAGCAATTAGTAATAGATGGCGAGTTTGCATCCATGATTGTCGTTCTTTTTGGAACATTAATGTCGACTCGGACAATGCACTTATCCGTTTTAGATTTTCACTAAAATTTTCCGAGCAATAAAATAAGAGTAAACCCAAAACAGATGTAAGCAAACACGAATAATCGTCTATCCAACAAAAATATGAAGATATTCTAAAGTCAAAGCTAACTGGTCTTGATGGCGAAAATCCGAATTTACTTTGGTCCAAGATAAGTTCCACTATGCACAATGCAGGTACTACTGTATGTGTATGGCAGATTCCCGTAGAAATAATCATTGTTTCGAGTATCTACTCGAAACAAGGCGCCAAATTCCACCTGTTTCGGCTCATAATAATACTCGTCGCAACATAAGACGCCAACTTAGACGCAGCCTGAATTCAATCTCGAATCATTTTGGACTAGAAGGCTGGAGAAATGAAGAAGCGTTCGCGCCAGATAATAGTCGCTGTTTGTTCCAAATTATTCGCGCAACAGGTCCAAGAAAATGAAAAGTTAGCGAAACTATAAATGACAGTAACAACCATTTAATAACCGATAAAATAAGTCGTCTTGATAGGTGGGCTGAACACTTCAAAGATCAATTTTTCTTGGGCACCTGCATAAGTTCCGATCTTCCCGAAAGTATGCCTGCATCAACAGATGTGAAACATGTTAGTCTTGACAGAACCATAAAGTTCAGAGGACGCGATGCTATCTCTTAAACGCAGCAAAGCCGCAGGCCCCGATGATTTACTTCCTAGCTTATTTGAGGATGGCTGCGCTATAATTTCCGGATCGTTGACTAACTTTTTTTTGTTTTATATGAATTGAGGAGACGTTGCTGGTGCTTTGAGCGAGCCGACTAGTCTTCCTATCTTCAAAAACACCAATCATATTATGTAGGACTACCATCGTGGAATAAGCTTGACTTCAGTCGTATCAAGATTGTTTTCTTCGTCTTAGTGCTTTGCATGAATCACATACAAGAGAAGAACAAGCCGGATTCCGGTCATGACGAGGTTGTATTGATAATAAATGTTCTTGAATAACGACATGTATATTGCTGTTCAACGGTAGGGGTCTTCCTAGACTTCAAGGATGTATTTTGACTCATTGGATCGCATTGTTCTATTCGATATTCTGTCAGAAGAATGTGTGTCTACTCAATTTAAACCCAACTTTACTATCAGAAGTTGTGTTCATCGAGGCTGTCAATCTTCCAAGTTTTTAATTTAAAAAAATGCTATTATGAACAATACTATTTCATACGTTCAGGATGCAAGTGTCGAAGTTCTGCCGGACAGTATATTAGTCGATCTTGACTATGCAGACGATATCGTACTATTATTCGACAATCGAGATGCTGCTCAGGCCACATTGAAAAGATTAACAGACGTTGTTCCGTCTTTCGGTATGAAATTCGCACCCTCTAAATGTAAGATACTTTTACAGGATCACCCACCACTCACTCCAAATCTGCGACTACAGAATGAAGATCTAGACATAGTTGACAGGTTTACATATCTTGGGAGCTCTATCAATAACTTAGGCAATATGTCTGACGAGGTGAGAATGAGAATCGCGAAAGCTAGAGTAGCTTTCTCGAACCTTCGCCATTTATGGAGAAACGCGAATATTTCACTCTGCCTCAAAGGTCGTGCTTACAATGCATTTGGCCTCTTAGAGTTGATGATTTGAGACGCTTGCATGCATTCGATCATCGTTGAGAAGTATAGCACATTTTAGTTACCAACAAAGAACAACCAACGTTGACATCAGTAGAATGAATTTTTGATCCGCCAAAAAGTGCTCCTCGTTAGAAAAACAAGTAAGGCTCCATCAACTTCGTTGGCTCGGTCACGTTTTGCGTATGCCCTCAATTCGATTGCCCAGTAGAGCTCTATTCTCTCATCCAGCAACAGATTGGCGTAAGAAACAAGGTGGACAGATTTTGACATGGCAGAAACAGTTGAAGTCACTTAAATTCAAATTGGGTAGTATAGGACCCACTCGTCTGCCAGGATGGAGTCCACGTGCGCATCATAGTTCTTGGTTAGAAACCCTTAGCGATATGGCATCGAATCGAGCTCAGTGGCGATCTTGTTGCAGATGTCTAGTAGAATCATCTTCGTAACTTTCTTTTCTTAGTAGGGCCAAGTTAGCTGCGAGGTTTGGTTTTGTTTATGACGTGATACAGTGAAAGCCGCAAAGAAGCTGTATTGCTGATGTTGCCTTGCCCTAATGCTAACTTGGCCATAATGGTGTTGTGGAGAGGTTTAGTTTGCCTCATTTCTGTGAGTTATCCTGATAAATTTACTCATAGTAACTAGGTATTCCTTCTCTCTCTGTGTCTCTCTCTCTCGTAAATCTCACTAATAATTTGTCTAAAATATTATTTCTGTTTTTATGTATATACTATTTTTCACTCCTTATGGTTATATGGCGGTGAAACATTAGTCACTTTTGACTTTTGTATGGCTGGGCATGATGATGATGATGATGATCTGTGTTTGTGTCTGCTTGCCTGTAACGGCCTTTTTCGCCTTACTGCAAAGCGAGGTCTGAGATCTGGTCATTCTAGTATTGATGGATTGAGAGTTCACCAACTTTTCGCATTGTTGGGTGTTACCTGGACGAATGTTATTTTCCCGAGAGTTGTCTTTTGTCTCGCTTAGTCCCTCAATTTTGGTCTGTCCACTCGGTAACAGAGCAGTGTGTGCGGATTACAGTGATGAATGCTCATATTATTTTGAAATGTCTGTCGCCATATGTGCAGCTGCTCTTTCCTCTTCAATTTGTTGCCTAGCCGGTCGTATTGTTATTGATTCTGGTTGAGGGAGTGCTTGGCCATATCTGGATGCTAGTAAATTCTTGTTGGGTTTTGTGAATCGTAGCAAGTCGATTAGGATATCACATTGAAGAAACTTTTGAATTTTTAGGCCAGGTGCTTGGGGTTGTATATAAAGAGTTTCATATATACAATAATATTTCTGAGTTTGTTTTATACGAAATTGCGAAATTGGCCAAATTTGTTGGGTGTTTCGTTTTCAGTATATGACTGGAAATAGCTGATTTTCCTGACCGTTATAGGCCTTTGTTAATCCATTTCCATGGTAAATTTTTTGTTGGGAAAACATTCGTACACGTAACAGTGAACAGTGCGAAATGTTGAGTAATTCTCAGCCCATCAAAAAAAAGACAAGATCTCAGGAATCAATTTGAAATACAATACGTGTACACACAAACAGACACGCACAGACACATACAAATATACACTTATTAATCATCCTAAAGAAGAAATAGATGTAAAAACGAGTCAGAATAGTTGCTACTAGCATAATGGAATGAAAAGCCAGGATGTATGTAAATGAAAGATTGTAAGGTGAAGTTTAATTGTCTCGAAATAAATTTCCATTATCCACTTTGTTATTATTGTCAGTATAAACAAAAAATTGCAACAGATGGGAAATACTATTAATGCAATGGGCAGGTTTTGTCCTTATTGGGAACTCATTAATTAATGTCCATATTTTGGCACGGACGAAGCTAGAACCGAGACGCATTTGCACCAGAGTCTGAGCATCTATCCACTGCACCACCCATACTACAGTGTGCACTTAATGTTTAGTCATATTCCAACTTGTGTTTTAGATTAACTTTTTCTTCAGATAGCACCTATTTGTAATCTAATAAGAAATGAGGTTCTATTTCGCCTTCCACGATCTGCCATTTGATCATGCATATATATATATATATATATATATATATATATATATATATATATATATATATATATACTTTATTATAGACATTGTCTTCAGAATATTACACAGTAGGAAGAAAAATAACATTAATAACAAAGTGGATAATTAAATAAATCTAAATAAATTACTGTATCCACTTTATTATTAATTTTTCCCTAATTAAAACTATATATATATATATATATATATATATATATATATATATATATATATATATATATATATAGATATTTAAATTTAATAAATCAAAAGTACCTTCAAGAAATGAACTTTTTTCTCTTGCCATGTAGAAATGTTGTTAGTACTTGAGCAATGCTTGATTGGACTGAATATTCTATATTGGTGACTCTGGATAGTACTTTCGGGTTGTGATTTGTCGAGTAACACAAATCCGTCATTGTTAACCATTCTCGTGTAAAATAAATCTTTTTCACGACTATTAAAATGATCCGTTGATAATGGCGCGTATGTCTGTTGATACAGATTATAGTCATTGTTGGGCTGCATTTGAGGATGGAACGTCCACAACAGTTTCCAGGAAGCAGGGCTTGCCTCACTATGAGCCAGTAGTGTCAGCCAAATATCTGCGTTGCAGTTCACTGTCCATGAAATATAAGTTAAAAATTACGAAACAAATTGAAATATAATTTTTAATAAATCAGACCGGACCACTTGAGTTACCGATGGATGAAATTTCGCAAACTTGCATTTGACAAGGTTTAGCATTTTTTCCATTCAAGAGAAAATTTATATTTACATTAATTAATTTCAGCCAGTGACTGAACATATGAAAATAAGTGGCGTAAAGTTTGCAATAATTGAGATTTGTATTAGTGCTCATTATTTCACCATTTATTTAGTAAATATAATTGCTGAAGTAATTAGTAATAAATTTTGCACTTACAATCTTTGCAATTTTTACTCGAATACAACTGATTAATTTATCGCTATACATGTAGATATAAATACGAATGCTCGAGAATTATTTTGCGACATTATATACGTTTTTTGACCATTGCAAATAAAATTAACATTTAAGGCTGAGAGAGAAAGACATCAGTTAAGGAATTTACAACAAAATTTAACAGTTCAATTAAACAATTATTAATTACGCGGGTGGTGACAAGAACCCTTTAATTAAAGTTTGCGAGTTGGAAGTAAACACCAATCACATTGCTGTTAACAAATCGAACAACATAGCATAACTACCGTCAGCCACATGTACTGACGCGTTTCGACCTTCCATGATTATCATTAGAGTACGACGGCAAACTGACTAACGAGGATTAAACCGCAATTTAAAGCAAAATTAGATATGCGGCTCAAACGTCTAGTCATATCGCATATATTGTACTTGACTGGACATGTCAGCTGCGCAATTTCTAGGCACTCACGAACATTAACTGTTTGCAGTGTTCATCGCACGCACATATATAGACAATACAATTAGACAATAATTGATTGTGCGGGTGGTGGTAACAATTATTTAAATCAAGTTTGCGAGATAGAAGTACCACTACCATTGTATTTAACCAGTCGCCGAACAACATAGCAAAACTAACATCAGTCACACGTACTAGAAGAAGTTCTAGAGCTATTTTTAGAACCTAATTTCACAAAACTGCATGAAATAATATTTGATTTAAAATAAGTAGTTGTAACGGAATCTGAGTCTAGAAGGGAAATTAAGTCTTAAATCGTGCTGTGTAAAATATGAACTAGTTTAAAACACATATTTAGATTAGTCAGGCTAATTTAGAAATAAATGAGAAAAGATAACACCGATAAAAACAGCCGATGCTTATGCAATATCTGGTTGGGATTGTAAAATGTTAATGAGAATGAAATAATGCGATGTTTGACAGCCCGACAATTTCGTTGCGAAAATTACAATTCAAAATTTTGTAACATATTTATCAAATTATTACATGCATGTATAATATGGGCCAGTGAACAAGGCTTATAATTTGCTAAATAAGACAAAAAATTTACTTTAATTTCTGATTCTGGTGCTTAATTGATTTTTGAGGTTGCCTAGGCGATTTTCTGTCTGGATAAATTTAATGAGAATTGTATTGTTCTTAATATCAAAAACGTGATTTAAATAAATACTAGACTTTCCTGCTCATTCATTTATTTTTAATTGTTTTTGAAGCTGTCCGATACTTAATTAGCTAAATTTACTTAAGAACGATATACATGCTAGCACGTTAGATTATCTTTAGGCTTTTCTATAAGCTTTTGCTGCATTAATGCGAAAGATTTCATTATATGTAAATTCTTCATGATAAAAGGTTTTGATTTGTCAACAATTCTTTTACAAATAATTTGAAGAAAGCAGAAAAATAAATATTATTAAAAATTTACACAGACGCTTATTAAAAAAAAATCTAAAGTTATATAAAAAGTTATTCAAGTGAAAAATGTTTGTTAATCTAATTTTTTGTACAATTTTTCTCTTTAGTCGGATTTCTAGGGTTTGTTGCACTATGCATTTTATACATAATTTCTGGCCGGGCACAGTAAACCTGTTATCATTTAGTTTCTTATGCGCTTCACCTATAGAACTGATGATGAAGGATTAACCCTACGATACTAGACATTTTATTTACGAGATCAATGTGTTTCTCCGTTTCACTGTTCACATTTAATATATCCCGAGATGTGAGCAGATAGTGCTCATCTACCTTGATCGGCAGACTATCTCAGAGAAGGAAAACTGCGAATACAAACCATTCTCTTTAGGCGTGGGTGACCTAGTGTTCTTTTACAGTTCGCGTATAGCCGTGAACAATAAGAATTACAATGTTCGCCTCTTATGGTTATATTGCAGTTAAAGATTAGTCACTTCCGTACGGAATGCATGGATTTAGTGTGATAGTGCATGAAGATGATGAGCACTAATAACATGTAATGGCAAGAAATGTTATTCGAGCATTTTTGCTACTTTAATTAGAAAATATGTTTAAAAAGCAAGCGTAGAAACGCACTCACAGAGTAAAATATCTGTCATCAATTTGGGTATAGGCAATTATCGAAATGTCTAAGCAATCATACAAAATTTATGGAATTTCGAAATTAAATATGGCTAGATTTCAATAGTATAAAGACAAATAACTGACTGTTGAAATGTGGAGCTTCTTCATTGTCGTACAGATTCCACGTGTAACGCTCAGAGACTGGAGTATTGAGGATGGCACCAGAAAGCAACGCATTATCAAATCGTTCTGATCTTTCTTTTACGTGAAGAACGTGTAAACTCAAAACCATTGCATTTTCTACATTGAAATTAGCTTTCGTGGTGTTACTTGGTATCATGGGTGTTAAAACGCAGGCATAGGTTCCCGCATCGAATTGTGATAATCTATGAATTTTCATATACATGCCTAACACATCAGGTATTTCGGTTGCATTCATAATATGGAAAAGGTAACTGGAATCCAAAATGTCACCTCGACCATACGTACGTCGGCCATCTCCCGAAAAAGGGTCGATTACATTTGACCAGGAATTGTGGACCCAAACAAGCCGGGGCGAAATCACTGTTCCCATCTGTTCATAAAATACGCCGTAGACACGCCGTTTCTGAGACCACGAATGAATGCATTTAAAGGAGGCAGTTGAGAAACTAAATGCTTCATGTATAAAAGGACCATCCAAAATTTTATCCTCAAATTCTGTGGGTTGATGAATAGCAAAATTATCTACGCCTTCAATCTGTGTTAGGAGAAAACTGAGTGAAAATGAAATAAAAAGAATTATATCCCGCGCACGCATTATTTAACTGGGCACTAATTTTATTTCCAGTAAAGCGACAGAATATTGTTATAATAAACTGCGATTTTAGCAAAAACTATATGATCACAAATTATTTTTTGAATAGTAGTGTAGTAAGCACTGAGAAATTAGTAAACAAGAGAATTCAATAAGATAATGTCTCTAACAGACGGGAAGTTTGTTTATGGTAGTGTTTACAGATTTGCGTACGTGTAAACACAAGAAGTTAAATAATTAAAAGCGATATAACATGCATCCTAGTGTTTAAGTTAAACAATCATGGATTGAACGAGTGCTAAATGCATTGATTTTCAACAAAGTTGCGAGTTTAACATAAAACCAATCCAGTTTTATGTAGATTTTCGGTACAAACTAGGCATGGTCATCATCATCATTATCATCATCATCATCATCATGCACAGCCACACAAATGCTATAAGTGACTAATGATTCACTGCTATATAACCACAAGTTGATCATGGTTACATGTGGACTGTAGAATAACACTAGGTCGCTAAATTACTAAATAAGGCAAGCAATTTACTGTAATTTATGATTCAGGTATCTAATTTATTTCTGAGGTTGCCGAGGCGGCTGTTCATCTGAATAAATTTAATGAGAATCGTGTTTATCTTAATATCGCAAACGTGATTTAAATAATTATTAGACCTTCCCGCCCAATCATTTATTTTTAAATATAGTTTTTTTTACGATTTCCAATATTTAATTTGCTAAATTTCCTGAAGAACGATATACATGCGAGCTTGGTAGATTATCTATAGGTTATTCCATAAGTTTTAGCTGCTTTAATTAGAAAATATGTTTAAAAAGCGAGCATTGAAACGCACCCAAAAATTAAAATATCTTTTATTATTTTAGGTATAGGCAATTTTCGAAATGTCTAAAAAATCATACAAAATTTATGGCATTTCGAAAATAAAAATGGCTAGATTTTAAGATTATAAAAACAAATAATTGACTGTAGAAATGTGGAGCTTCGTACAGATTCCACATGTAACGCTCTGAGACAGGAGTATTTAGGATGGCACCAGAAGGCAACGCATTATCAAATCGTTCTGACCTTTCTTTTACGTAAAGAGCGTGTAAACCAAAAACAACAGCATTTTCTATATTGAAATTAGCTTTAGTGGTATTACTTGGTATCATGGGTGCTAAAATGCAGGCATAGGTTCCCGCATCGAATTGTGATATTGTATGAATCGTCATATACATGTCTAATACATCAGGAATTTCATTTACATTCATAATATGGAAAAGGTAACTGGAACACAAAATGTCTATTTGCGCAGTCACTTTTTGTTAAATGTGTTTAACGGAATGAGAGCAAGCGTGGCAGACGCGTAGGGCAAGTTTCGGCTGCTGAAGGAAACTTTGGCTGATAGTACTCATCGGCCTTGGTTGACACACTATCTAGGAGAAGGAAAACTCCGAACAAAATCAATTGTCATTAGGAATGGGCGACCTAGTGTTCTTTTACAGTCCACATTTAACCATGAAGAATACGTATTAAAATGTTCGCTACTTATGGTTATATGGCAGTGAAAATATAGTCAATTTTGGCTTTTGTACGGCTGTGCATGATGATGATGATGTTGATGACCATCTTCTAAAATGGGTCAATTAAATTTCACTAAGAATTGTGGACCCAAACAAGCCGCGGCGAGTGCACTTTCCCCATCTGCTCAAAGAATACGCCGTAGAGCACGAATGAATGTATTTAAAGGAGGCAATTAAGAAACTAAATGCTTCATGTATAAAAGGACCATCCAGAATTTTGTCCTCAAAATCTGTGGGGTGATGAATTTAAAACTTATCTAAGCTTTCAATCTGTGTTAGGAGACCACTGAGTGAAAATGAAATATAAAGAAAAGCCTCCAGCGCGCAAATTAATTACAGGACATGTATATTATTTCTCCTAGAAATAATCGAGTTATCAAACTGTTCTGAATTTTCCGTTATGCAATAAAAGTGTATATTCGGCTCAACTCGTTTTTTATGTTAAAATTATTTTCATTGTTATTTATGACTATCATAGGCGCTAAAATACAAGTATAATTTCTCGTATCGAAATGTGATATTCTATGAAATTGCAAACCAATAGACGGAGCGTCAATAATGTAGGTTAAACTCGTAAAATGGGCGTGGTAAACGGAAGCCAAAACAACACTTCGAGTATATGTACGTCAGTCCTCTACTTTCAGCACATCTATTACATTTTTCAGGTTTTTTTAACCCATAAATGTCTATGAGATTGCACTGTTTTCATCTGTTCTGAAAATACACTGTAAAAATCTCTTTTCTGAGGCCACAAGTGTATGTATTAAATGGAGGCAGTTCAGAATCGAAGTAATTCATGTGCAGATATATTGTCCCGCAGTTTATTCTGCAAGCCTTGAGATTTATGAACAACGGGATTTCCAATATTTGACAGAAGATAATTTAATCAAAATAAAAGAAATTTTAAAGCATCTCATGCAGCCATTACTTTTTGAACGTTTTTCAAACGACAGAACATAGCAAAAGTAAACTAAGCCATTTTCAAAACTGAAATGTATATTAATGAATTAATGAATAGATAAATCAAATGGTAAAAGTTAATGAATAAAAAATTAAACGAAATAAAATATATCACAGTCAGATGGATTGTCTCTTTATGCTAATGTTAAAGTTAACAGCTAAATTGCTATGGAAATCGATGGCGCATATGCATTATAGAATTTAAATGTGTAAAATAAACATATTATGCTGTATATTGATATATAATGTATCGAAAAGAGGTTTAAGATTGCATTTGGAGAATTTAAATTAATCTTGTGAGCATCTGTGATTATAATATCATACTACATACACCAGTTAGTGCTTTTCTTTGCTTTAAAATAAGGGATGTCTAAACAAAATTGTATGAATTTATTATGTATTTGTTTATGCTGTCTGTATTTTATACCCAGTCAAAATAAGAAATCTTTTTTAGTTTCTGGTTAAATCTATGAAAAATATCTTTCCTTAAATCTTAATAAATAAAACTTTTGTATGTGATAATTCCAGAGAGTCGCTTATATATTTTAATTGTTTTATTTTGTTTCATTTTTTTAATTTTTACGCTCCACCAAACGTCCATTAAAGGTTTGATTTTGCAAGCTGATCAACGTTTAATTTATACCGACATCATATATCTAATTAAATTCTTGGCTCTGGACTTCAGTTCAATATATATATATATATATATATATATATATATATATATATATATATATATATATATCCGGTACAACTACAACAAAGTATGGAATAGTGGATTAAATTAATTAGATTGACGATTTGCGTGCGTATTGGGTACTTAACAGTCCTAACCAAATTTTCTGTCGCAGGGATTTTAGTTCAGGATCATATCATTCAAAGATATGTCAGTGTCATTCATTACGTCATCGTTACCTCGCAGTTAATGCAGCTTTTATTTTATTTCCTACTATCTTACATTTATTTTGAATGCATCCACTCGTAAGGTTCATAGCTTTATACGTAAACTTCAGTCTAAGCATCACTATGTTGTCATAATAAGACAGACAGCCTGCTACTGGGTGAATTTACCTTACACTAAATTATATTGGCTGGTTGCCAATATATTTGCTTTTGGTATTAATTTAAATTTATGGAAGATTGTGAATACAATTCGTCAAATCTACGAGATTTGTCCATTTTTATAAATACCCAGTAGGAACCAGAATTCCGTAGCCTAGTACCGAATCCAGAAGAATTTATTTTCCAGATGGTAAGCTCGTCCTTGTATAATGCTTTTATTTGATATTATCTTCATCGGTGGCATGAAATCTATTTTGTGTACATTGTTTGTGTCAGTTGGCGAGCAAGGTACATATATTTCAAATAAACAGTCATGGCATTCAAAGAAAAGTAGATTTAAACTGCATTCTTATTAGTCAATTTCCCTTTGTCTAGTGACTAAGAAAATGTTAGGTCACAACGTATCATAGCAACAGCAAAGATTAACGCTGAGACGCAGTTCGTCGTCAAAATTGCAGCAATAAGATCATTCAGTATCCGTGTAGTGTTCATCAGCCTGAACTTTCATTACTCTTAAAGGTAGAAAACGATCCATGTGACTTTGTGCTCACTATGGCAACTGAAAATGCATGTTATTTAATGATAATAAAGGTATTCGATACTGATTCTGGAAAGGTTCCGGTTTGAATGTGTTGACAGCACGATATTAACTATATTACCCACATTAATGTTATTTAGAATTTCTTTAAATCAAGTTTGCGAGCTTGAAGTAAACAACAATCCCATTGTACTTAACCAGTCGTCGAACAACATAACAAAACTACCGCCAGCCGCTACGCACTGACGCGTTTCGACCTTCCATGATCATCATCAGAGTACGACGGCAAACTGACAATCAAGGTTCAAACCGCATTGAATGTATATGAAAATTAAATTTAGACATGCGGCTATCACCTCTAGCAGTCTGGCATACATTGAACTTGACTAGAAATGTCGGCTGCACAATTTCTATGCAGTCACGAACATTATCTGTTTGCAGTTTCTGTGACGAATATCTAAATTTGATTTCCATATATATATTCAATGCGGTTTGATCCTCGATAGTCAGTTTGCCGTCGTACTCTGTTGATGATCATGGAAGGTGGAATAGCGTCAGTGTGTTGTGGCTAGCGGTAGTTTTGTTATGTTTTTCGACGACAGGTTAAATACAATGGGATTGGTGTTTACTTTAAGCTGGCAAACTTGATTTAAAGAATTAATACCACTACACGCGCAATAAATTATTGTTTGGCGAACTTCGTTCAAAATTTTGGAGTCATCAGTACATTCGCTGCAGAATACGTCGGAAGTGAGCAAAATTTGGAACAATTTGTAAAGATGCAACACTGCCTCCAGCACATAAACAACATCACATCAGCCTTGACTTTCATTCACCGTTTGTTTGACATACAAAGCCTTGCGTGGCCTATGATCCTTACGTTCATAACTTTCCGGACATTTTTTGACAAAACCGTTTGCGTTAAGTTGGTTCTATAAACGCGATGGCAGTTCTGAACTCTTGCTGTACACGAAAGTACGCACAGAAAGTGGTCTAACACATCAAATAGTATTTATGTTCAATTCTGGTGGTCAAAAAAATGTTTAATGCTATATTGATTGAGTAATAGCAGGTCATTTTTTATGCTCTTGCACCGTGAACTGAAGAAAACCATTGCTTAGACTAAATAAGAATTTGCACAATTTTACAATTTACGTGCTTAAATAAGTATCGTTTTTGGGAAGATGCCACTAGTGTTGCTGAGAATTAGAGTTTAGTACGACAAGATGAAGATTGAAGACATACTAGTAGATCGTGATAATTTTTTGACATCTTAGTTTGGTCAGGATTTATCTTTCAGTGGTTCTGCTTAACGTGAATTCAAGATGTAACTTGATGATGAAATGACCATTAATCAGTAGAATACCTGAACATCAGTATATTGCAGAAGTCATGTTTCAAAGTTTGTCAGAATTCATCGTTTTGTTTAGTAGAATTATTAACAGTTATCACGTTAGCTCAAACGTCAAGCTGCAGAAAGTGTTCAGTGCGCAAAACTAGCATTGGCCTATTACGAGTGGAATTCTATTTCAGGCCAAGTAAGTTCTTCGTTGGAAGACTGGTTAGTAGGCACTGTTCACAATACATTAAACGCCATTAGAAAAATAATAGCTTCTTTCAGACGAAATATGCAATTCTCCTCTCTTAAATTCGAATAATATGAAAATCTCACGCGTGCAATTCTCCAGTTGTAAGACATTTGGCTGCACATTAGAACAACCAATGAGAGGCGATCCTTCGGCTTAAGCGACATGCATAATAACGGCTCTAAATAAGCCAAAAACCTTCAATACGGGCCCACTGTAATGTGGCGGCATATGTCGAGACGGTGCATTAATAAATCACTGAATATAGGCGTAGAACAACAATATCCTTTCGTAGAAACATGCAGATTTGATCCTAGAAATTTCAATGGTCTGGTGGACTAGCAACTAATTTACAATTAAACAAACATTGGTTGCTCGGGCGGCAATAAATAATTATTATGATCAAGGTTGCGGTCATGATATAAACATCTGACCCATTAATTACTTACATATGTCAGTATAAACTAAAAATTGTATAGTGTGGAAAAAGCAATTCATCCAGTAGACCGGTATAACAAAAGGTATAATCTCATGTACCTCTCTTATATAATTAAACGAACATTGGTTGCGCGGGTGGTGATCACAATTATTATAATCAAGGTTGCTTTCTTGATATAAACACCTGAACCATTAATTACTTACATATGCTAGTATAAACTATGAATTGTATAGTGTAGAAAAGGCAATTCATCCAGTAGACCGGTTTCGTCCTTATTGGGAACTCATCCAGTACTGGCCAGAATTTGCCGCGGACAGGACTCGAACCTGGGCACGTCTGCTTCAGAATCAGGTTCGCTAACCACTGAGCCATCCTGCGGCACACTACACTGCACACAATTTTCAGTTATATACTAACTAATGTAACTTGATTAGTCTATTTTTCCTTTAGCTGCAGCTCATATGTCCCCCATTTAGACCCAAAGTTCCAACTAACCACCCCCAATCTGCCAATACTGAGCAGACACCACACTACATGGGGAAGTGGTATTGAAATGAACATTTATATAATTAAACGAACATCGGTTGCGCGAGCGGTGATAAAAAATACTATAAACAAGTTTGCGGTCTTGATATAGGCACCTGGCCTATTAATTACTTTCATATGGCAGTATAAACTAATAATTGTATAGTTTAGAAAAGGCAATTCATCCGGTAGACCGGTTTCGTCCTTATTTGGAACTCATCCAGTACTGACCAGAATTTGCCGCGGACAGGACTCGAACGTGGGCACGTCTGCTTCAGAATCAGGTTCGCTAACCACTGAGCCATCCTGCCGCACACTACACTGCACACAATTTTCAGTTATATACTAACTAATGTAACTTGATTAGTCTGTTTTTCCCTTAGCTGCAGCTCATATGGCACCCATTTAGACCCAAAGTTCCAACTAACCACCCCCAATCTGCCAATACTGAGCAGACACCACACTACATGGGGAAGTGGTATTGAAATGAACATTTATATAATTAAACAAGCATTGGTTGCGCGAGCGGTGATAAAAAGTACTATAAAAACGTTTGCGGTCTTGATATAGGAACCTGACCCATTAATTACTTTCATATGGCAATATAAACTAAAAATTGTATAGTTTAGAAAAGGAAATTCATCCAGTAGACCGGTTTCGTCCTTAAAAGGAACTTATCACGTACTGTCCAGAATTTGCCGCGGACAGGGCTCTAACCTGAGCACGTCTGCTTCTAAATCTGGTTCTCTAACCACTAAACTATACAATTCTTGGTTTATACTGATATATGTAAGTAATTAATGGGTCTGTTGCTTATAGCAAGATCGCAACCTTGATTATAGTAACTACTTTACAAGTTCTTATTTTTTGATTGTTACGAAATGTACGTATACTTTCTTGTCGAACAAATTTTATGAATTCCATTTTGACACATTGATATGCTTTATGTTTTATCTCTTGAAATTAATAAACATTATACAACATTGTATGTATTTCAGACTGAATATTGCACGGATTTATTCTTATTTATAGAGGGCGCCTAAGATTTGAGGTTAGTTTCGCATTCAAACTTGGAATAGAGCTTTATCTGGAAAAGAGTTTTCTACGGTTTCCTCAGTTTCACTAAGATTGGTTAGATTTTCATCTTAAAGGGCGTTTACCTTTTAATCTTTTAGCTATTTAATTGTTCGATCGTTTTATCGCATTTAAAATTATTAAATCGAAGTGCCACTTATCACTAATCAAAGATTCCAACTTTGTCCATGTTATTAGAATTTTTTATTGAACGAGGCAGCTTAAATCTCTGGTACATATAAACATTCAACATCCAGCAGATGCTCGTAATAATTTTTCCGTAAATAATTAAAATAGCTAATTTTCAAAATTTTAATTGTTGGATGGGCATAAAATAGAGCCGCCAATTTTAGAACTCTGCCTCTAAACTTCGATAACGTACTCATCTTTGTTTTAGTTACTTGGTGTTACATGATGCAGCTTTTTATTTTGAAGCCTTTCTTTCAGTTATACATTAGATTTATCAAATAAAACATTAAATTAAGTTATTTAACTATAAATAACTGAAGATATGAATAAGGCATTCCTTAGAAAAGCTCATAATCAATTTTTGCCCATCAGCCGTCTCCTTATTAAAAACTAGAATATTTCTTCTCTTTTCTATTATTTTATAAAGACTAAAGAAAACTCCGGCCGAATTAACGTACTAATATTAGCAAGGATTGAGGTTTTCGTAGAATTCAAATGTAGTGACAACGAATGATGACTCGGCAGTAATTCCATTTGCTATATTGATTCATCCCAAAGAAGTAAGCCAAGTCTTCTAATAAATATTTGTCCGACTGCGATGTCTGTAGTTTTTCAATGTATTCTCCGTATAATTCATCAGTGGTCTTATGAACTATTTCTCGCGAACATCTTCTATGTTATTACATTGTGTAAGATTGTGCACTAAAGAAAGCACATAAAATAACGCAAGTAAGTTTGTCATATAGGAACATATATTTATAATAACCATGCAATTGATTTTAGCCAAATGTTTTGTTAAATGGAACCTATATTAGCATTCAGTACACATAAAAACATAAACTTAACAGACATTGTATGGTTCCATCAATAGAAACTTACATTGTTTAAATTACCGGCAAGAAATATAAAAACAGTTTCTTACAAATTATGGAGATTAAATTCAATAACGATTGATAGAAAAGTGTAAATTTGTCATTGTCAAAATTTATTCCGTTAAAAATTAGAATTCACTCAAAGTATAAGGCACTAAATCACAGATAATTTTTTTGCATATAATAAACTCAATTTTCTACTGTTGGTTTCCAGCCATTTATATAAATACCTTTGATGCAATATGACGAAAAATCCACACCACTGTCTATAAAAACGATAACTGCCGACCAATGTACAAATTAAATTGGGAAATATAAATCGCTGTAACGCCTTTTAAACCATTTTAGGAAACATTGTCATGAGAATGTTTTTGGTCGTTTGAGTTATTTGTAACATAGTAATTAATTGAATTATATTTGAACAAAAATAATAATTTTTTACAAAATTTAAACTTACTAAATGGAAGTAAGAATGAAAGTAAGGCTAATTTTCATTTAATAGCAACATGGAAACTCAGGTTTAATTGAAGGAAATTAAATATTGTCTGGAATAGCCTGTAGCCACAGACTACTTAGGCCTGATGGTTGGAGAGTAATAGTAAGACGATATCACAAGTCTTTCCGGTATAAAATGGAAAAATTTATATCCCTCGTGAAAGAAATTTATGACAATCCTGTCGATTCTGACAATGGATGTTAAATTTTACCACGCTAGCATGCACTAAATCCAGAGGAAGTAAGGTGGAATACAATTGGTTTTTCTAGATACTTAACAACGTCATATGCACAGCGGACTGTCTTAACTACTCTTCAAGAACTTCAATGGAAAAGCTTGCAGAATTGTTTATACATTAGATAATAGGTAGAACGTTGAGCTAGACATATTTCAAATTTAATCGCCGATTATTTAAAAATCACACATGCCTAATGGGCGATACACAGAGCACTACAAAACATCGATTGATTCTTGCAGCGTTAAACATTTCACATCGTATCATCACATTTATTTTTAGCTACAAAATTTACATCAAAACGTATTACCATAGAAATGATTTGGAAAGTAATGTGCTCTATATATTGCTTCCGTTTTACTTAATATGGCATGAGCTGTGGAACCGAAGTAGACAGAAAAGTGTAAGAAGACATAATTTTCCCGTCTAAATAAAAAAACATAATTCTCGCACAATTAACCGCCCCTAGTTAATAAATAATAAAATATAAACTTCGATGAAATAATATATTTTGATATTCTTCATTAAATTAAAATAGTAAATGGCATGTTATTGTTAACTAATGAATAATTCGTCAAGCAACAGAAGACACCTTTTAACAACCTCCTTAATACATTCAGAAAAAAACATGAAATATGTCACAACGACGTTAAAAATTCAACAAGATTATGCCTTATTTTCCAGGATACAACAACAAGTATTTAAAAAATATTTTGCTCTTTTGAGAAACATTATGCTTAAATCTGTGCTCTGATACTATTGAAAGTTTGTTTTAAAATATAACGGCAACATTGTGGTCAAATATTTTATATTGCTATTCACCAAATTAATTATGATAGATATTAAAAAAATTTCTCTTGCTCTGCCAAAATTCATTTTCGCGTGTTAATTTTGAATTATAACACGTGCCGTTTTATGCTATGCAATTAAATTTACAAATTTATATGCATGCAAAAAGCATATTTTCCATTCAAATTTACCAACTAATATAAGGCTAAACGTTACTGTGTAAATGCCGACTATTTCTGCATATCATCTATCACTTTTAATAAACTAAGCGCATTCCTCTGTGACATGGTTTGATTTTAATATCCAAAATAAATTTCCGCATTCGTGCTATTTTTGGCAATAATTGTTTGAAAAAGGAAATTTTTTAAATCAATTTAACTTGCTGGTGGGTAATATATTTTTGAATGCTTATAACAATTGAGTCCGAAACCAACCTATAAATTATAGGTCAGTTTTCCTCTTATAGTACAAATGCGGTAAATAGTGTTCAGCGTCTATATTCGTTTTTCACTTATTTACCTTGCTCAGAATGTAATATTAACGTGATGAGTTAAACTAATATAAAATTTATAAAGCCTTCCATGTTCACATACTTTTCGCGTGAAATCCTAATATTTAAAC
Source organism: Eudiplozoon nipponicum (assembly GCA_029291075.1). Classification (NCBI taxonomy): domain Eukaryota; kingdom Metazoa; phylum Platyhelminthes; class Monogenea; order Mazocraeidea; family Diplozoidae; genus Eudiplozoon; species Eudiplozoon nipponicum. The sequence goes on along the minus strand of JAQBSW010000863.1, from coordinate 141,050 downwards.
GGATTAAATAAGGGTTCAATACCCATTTTCTTTTAAAAAATTGGCGTCGTGGCAAAGAAAGGAAAAACTTGCTATTACTGTTTCCAGCTGAAAAATTAGAAATGCATTGCTATTGTAAAAATGGCATGAATAAATTAAAAAGCCAAGCGGAATCTTTGTTTCGAAATGAAATGTTTCGCTCAGAAGCCAATTGAAATTGGCAGTCTCTTGAAACCGTTAAAAAATAATTTAGTATAAAAACCATGAAGCATTGGTGTTTTATATTTTTTAATTTAAACTAATAAAATGTTCAATTAAAGAAACTGAAAACGGCTGAACCATGTGCGCAGAATCTTGTTTACAGCTCATCTTTATTCCACCATCTTGTTTGTATGGCGTCGACGGCATCCAACCTGTACGGCTCGTTTAAATGCCCAAATGTTTAGGTTGCACAAAAATATTTTCCTAAAATTTTCCTCGTGAAGTTGTATAATTTACCTTAGGTGAATTTAGAAAAATATTTTTAACAAACAAAAAATAAAACTTTCAATTTTTTCATGTGAACTCGGGCTCTAATGCATCCTAAGTATAGTGGACGATGGTACGGACTGTCTATTTGATGTCACATAAGATGGCGGTACCTCGCATTGTCCAGTGATCAGCTTGTTTATTGTCGGGACAGGCCAAATACACTGATGTGACATATGATCGATCGGTGCGTTGTGGCCTCTTGTATACGGGGCAAACAAAGTAGCTCGTCGCCTTGTGATCCTCTTTACCTTTCGTCTTTTTGCTTACTGCAGACATGACTTGTTGCAATTTTTGCTTGTCGGCCCGCTTTATTTGTTGCCCTTCTTTTGAATCTGCCAGTAATACCTCTAACCTGGTGTTTTCCAGCTTGGTCAATTGAAATAAATTAGAGTATTGTGTATTAACCAGTAAAATATAAAAGTCAAAATATCATGTTTAGTATGCCTTCTTAATGTCTACTGAGGCTATAATCAAGCACACAAACAAGATCTTATGTACTCATATAAATAAACGAAAATTGGTTGTGCGGGCGGTAATAGCACTTTCTTTAATCAATGTTGCAACATTGATATAAACAACTGACTCAACATGAACCTACATTTGTCAGTATAAATTAAATATTTTAAAGCGTAGAAAGAGCAATTTATACACTATATAATACTTAAAGTATACTGACAAATGTAGGTATGTAATGGTTCAGGTGTTTATATCAAGGTCGCAACCTCGAGTAAAATAATCTTACGTACTCACAGAAGGGTAATTCAATCAAGATCGATTTTTCGTATTATTCTAAACATCTTGATTTAAGTGGAGATGTAAAAGAAGTGAATGCAATGATGAAAAGATAAAATTACAAGTTAAGAATGACAGTCGAAAACAAATAGTTTAGATGATGAGAGCCGACTAGAACTTGGTTAAATTGTTTAATATATAGGGTGCTAAACGGCGCGTAGTAGTTGACCTATTAAGAACTATAAGGCATTGCTTAAAACTGGAAAAGACCCTGAAAATAGAGTTAATTTATTTTAGATTGTCGAAAATTAACGAAGTGTAGCATCAAAAATTTAAAACTACTTTTTGGCAAGAGATATCACATGCGTAGATGGCAAATAAATAAGTGGAGAAATTCACCTGCAGAAGTCACTTGAAGGTTCTCCGGAAGACGCTACAGTAAACTAGATCCTGGAAAAAGTTTCCAACAGACTTTTTACTTCAGTGTGTCAAAGTGTCCGGGTCCATTATGCAAGCAATTGCCTCAAACACTAACTTAATCGATGGATAAAGCATTAAGTCACCATGTTAATGCGTAAACAAAACTGCATGGACGGTGTGCTTAAGATTCAAGAAGGTTATATTGTCAAAAGATTGTATTTCATCAATTCCAAGTATGAGTAAATATTATTAACGATTGATGCATGATTAAATGCATCAATTTTGTCCAAAATGCATTTGATTACAACATTTTTAAAAGGTAAATGTTTTAACCAATAATAATCTCCAATGAAATATATAGTTAGGAAAAGTGCTATGTTGAAATCACAGTAAGTTATGCGAAACAACGAAGAATGGACAACTATTTATTAGCTTCTTTCTATCTTTATATAAACGAAATCATATAATTATACATAGCCTTATTGTAAAATGTAATGAATTTAACTTTCTAACCAGAATAAAATTGAGATATGGAATTGAGAGCGTCTGAATGAAAATTAGCAGGAGAAGGATTTCACCTCAAGGCAAAATTATTCCAAAATAGTAACTATGCAATAATTGGTATAGCAGGAGTGTGCAACTGTTTGCCAGTGTGGTTGAATTTGATGGCCCGTGTTATTTGCTTTTCTTTCATTCAATAACTTTCAAACAATCAAGTTTTAAACCGATTTAAAAACGCATTACAGCCGCTCGCTCAAATTTTAGCCCTCCTTTGTGCGATTGATCTGTTTCAGTTTATATGCAAGTTTGCGATCCCAACATAATAAAACTACAGACAAACTCGCACAATCATTGATGGTTTAACATGTAAATGAGTTTGAAGATGCGTTTTTTCACTGACAGAAAGTGATGAAAAGATAATTATAAATATATAGACACCTAAAACGTTTAAATACTATTGCAAATTTGCAGTTTTACGTGCATTACATAAGCACGATACAATTTACCACCGATTTTGTTTGTGCGTCTATTCAATTAAAGAACACAACTATCTGAGAATCAGATATGATATTTATGTTCATAAAGGCATTTATAGCTAAGCAGATGTGCAGTAATCGATAGTCTGATACCCGTGCAGATGTGATTGCATAATAAAAATAGGTTGCATTTTAAAGTAGTTTTCTGAAATGCATTAATACATGAAAAAAATAATCAAATAACTAAATGCACATCACTTTAGTTAAATTTTATTCTTTTTATTAATTTAAATTTTATCTGACAAGGATTAATTAAAAGAGGTGGTCAAGAATAGAGGCATACCGCTTGTATATGTAGGACTGGCAATGGGTCAAACAATATTTTAGGTTTAGCCTCTGCAAGATAGCCGAATTTTCGCTCCCACGCAGCACCTTCTAGATGAAAACCATGCACATATACGCCATTGTTGTGAAGGCCATGTGTGGCATTCACCAATTGTATAACAGATGTTGGGATATCTTCCGGTGTATTGTACCTTGTCATCTAGAAAATGATTAAGCGTAAGCAGGCATTCTCAAAAAATTAATGAACAATATACACTGAAAAAAGTAATTATGTAAAAAATATACATATCTTTTTTTATGTATGAAACATAGAATAGTTGAGATTATTTTATTTACAAATAATTTACAAATATAGATTTTATGCCATACAGAATAGCACACAATTATACACACACAAATTAACACACGATAAAATACGAAAAATTGAAAGCCAACTGCAAATTAATGTAGATTGTATTGAAAATCGGACCAATTATCGTTTACTTTATCAAATGAAAACGAAGCATAAAATATTTCTAATTGTGGAGGTTAATTAAATTATTGGACATCAATTAACTCCTCATATAAAAATAAATCAAATTTTATTTTTTTGGACATTTGATGTTGTCGCTGGTTTCGTAAAACAATGTCGTGTTATTTTAAAAAAAATATTGTAAATTTTTAGTAGAGGCCCTTTGGTCACTACCATAAGAGAGCCTCTGAGAAGCCAGGCCCGGTTAATCCATAAATGTGGTATGATCATCTAATTTGGAACATTTAAGTTCCTCTGAACAAGCTTTTAAATTACATTCCTTAAGTCCACTTGCTAACTGCTCTGTATCCTCAATATTTGATAAACCAGCCATAATATTAGGATTAAATTTCTTGCAATTTATATATTATATTACTTAAGCTTACCGGGATGCGCTGATATCTACAGATGACAGAATGATACGGTGGTGACCTTGAAAACAAATATCCACGTCAATTACCTGAAGCAAATTTGAGATCCTTCCCAATAATATGTAATAAGAACGATAGATGAATGTGGATTGCAATAATTTATTACCAAAGAGACCGCAGATGGAATCATGCAGTATTCCGCTTATGCAATTCAACAACTAAGATAAAACTCTCTATTGAACATTCAACAAGACAAGTCAAAAACTTCAACAATATGAACAAAAGAAACTTTCAAAAAATTTACAATATTTAAAAAAAAACACAATATTGTTTTATGAAACCAGCGATAACATCAAATGTCCAAAAAAATAAAATTTGATTTATTTTTATATGAGGAGTTAATTGATGTCCAATAGTTTAATTAACCTCCATATAATTAGTGTTGTTATGCTTTTGCGAAATAAACTGGCCAATTATACGCAATAAAGATACTATAAATACTTTGAATTTTTTCCTACAAAATATACTGTTATATAAACAAAGACAATGGGCATTATATATATATATATATATATATATATATATATATTTAGCAAGGCCCTCTTGTAGGTACTACATTTTTCCTTTTTCGAGCATTTTTAAACTAACATTTATTGATATATATTTTAGTGTGACTATAAAAGGTATTCGTGGTCATTTTGTTGAGTTATTAGTAATGTACATTTCGAATAATAAATAGACTTGCTCTAGGCACTTTTTCTTAGTTGCTTACGGCCACGTTTTCATAGTTAAAATTTTAAGTGCTCTTTTAGTACATACAAGATGCATCATTTAACAAATCACATTAAAGTGTATTTCACATATGAACAGTATTTTTTATGTAATTACGTAGCCTTAATTTGCCACGAATTATCAAATATACTGCACTGCATTAAAGTTTCTAGGAAATATTTACTGCTGCAGCATTTACGATTTTCGACCGTTTTAAATTTTTACTGGTTTCTAACAATTGTAATGTCACTCATTGTCATGTATTAATTAAAATTTGGAACTTTATTTCGGAACGTTTCCTGCAATGAATCGCTGGCAAGTCTTAGTCAAACAATTAATTCAGACTTTACGCATGGCGACCAATGAGGACTTCGTAAATGTCGAATCCAAAGTAAACTATTTATAGTATTTATTTTCTACTAAAGCATTGCTTTAGCATATGAAGGACCATTTTATTCAGCTCTAGCCTTTAAATTTTTAAAGCAATATTACACATTTATCGTAAACTATCTCTTTCAGAAATATTAAATTCTGAGTTGTTTCAGCAGTAGACCTAAATTGATCTGGTTTCAGTAGCTTTACATTAAATTTAAATGCCAATTTATCATTTTATTTAAACTGCTCCTGCAGTATTACTTAAATTTTGCCTCATGTATGCATGTCTAAATCATAGCTGTTCTAGTGTCAAACCTAAATTGCCTTAGTTTCATCCGTGGTTCCTTAAAGTTGATCATATTCAAAATAGAAATTTTATTTAATAGGTACTACAAGCTTTATTTTTCTGTGTACCAAGTAATATTAATTTGACGAACTTAAATTTTGTGATAACTTTTCAACAAATATAAGCTAGCCGATCTCAATTCGTAACACTTTTTGACTAGCGCAGTATGTGGCTGTGACACACTTAACGCAGAGTTTAAGAATTTCGAACCCTTTAGACTTAGTTAAGCATTTCCACAAGGAGAGTCCCAGCCTCTTATCACATTAACCGGAGGGACCTTGTCCTTCGCCTCGTCCGCTCCTCAAAATTAATTGATCAGTACCCAAAAACCTGCGAGTACTCCATCGTCAGCTGGGCATTCTTCAGTGACCATTTTTGACTTTTGGTGCTTAAATCATCGTTCTTGGAGACACACCACCAGAAATTACGTGCAGTCTTGTCAAGATGGCATTCTGTGATAATTTCTACAATGACCAAATAATAGTTTACCAAAGACCGAAAACCAGAGTCGCGAACAGAATATTACATATAAAGTAAGGTCGACGCGTATCAATTTTTCAATCAACAATTTATGCCCGTAATGTCCTTTACGTTTGAGTTTTACACTGATGTATCATATAATTTGTAACGTCTATCTTTCCAATAACATTCCTCTGATGACTTAGAGCAATATTTTAAGAAATCGAAGAGGCCCTTTTCCGCATCGACCAATTTGGTCTCGAGTTAAATATAGACAAGTGCGTGTAGAATCAACATCATGCGAAGTTCAATGAGTTCTTAACCAGTTAATGTTTTATCAGTAAACTGAAAGACAGTTGATGCTATAAAAAATTTTATAACACTGAAAATCTTCAAAAAACTATGCTGTTCTCTTGGCATGCGTTTCTATTAAAGGTCCTTCTCTCTCATGATAATGCAATCTCGAGAAAAACTTACAAGACGTCTGCAAAGCCTGGAATCGCTAAATTCCAACTCGCGTCTGTGTTGGGACACTTCCGGTCCGCTTATGTATGAACGCATGAAAAACGTTCATGTGCCAAGTAGAGGACTGTGTGGCATTCAGTTGAACGTACCATTGAATTTATCGACAAAAACTTCTGAAGATGAACTACTGCGCAAATTCATTTCATTTAAGAACATTATAAACAACAGAATAGCAGTATTCTGCTATGAGCATAGAACTGTAAGCCTAGCACGACATCTGTCTAAAATTTAAACGGTATCTCCTAAGCCAGCCATACTAAGTAAAGCTCGAAACTGTAACGTTTTTGACGGTTCTACAAAATTATTTTCAGAATTTCGTACAGAGTGCTATACATTAAATTATAAGCTGGATGGAGGATGCGGTGGCAGACATTTTATCTCGCATTGAAGCTAACACAAATGTTTATCGTAATGCTAAGCTTTCACTTTGGAAAGATGTACAACCAAAACAAGCTACTGATGAATAAATTATTAGATGGAGCCACATATCTACAGATCAATTTATCAGTTTCAGGCTAGATGACGCAGTAGTCATTAGGTACGGAATTGACGGAAAATTAGCCAGAAAAGTATAACTCTCGCTAGACCACCTGCGCTCTGTTTTTGATCAATACCATAACTTGAATCATCCTGATGTGAATGATAATGGAACCTTGCTCCAAGTACGCATTATTCTTTCGACTATAATAAATTAAAGTAATACAAAGATTAAATTATGTATTAGGTTTTGTGCACCTAGTAAAAAATTAGTTTAAAAATGATCAGAAGGATAAACCAAAGTCACCATGAACGGGCATTATAATTTCGTGTGCAAATTCATTCTGAGCTTACTGGCGACTCATCTGTAGGAACCTGAATTAAGCCACATATCCACTATATATTTTGATAAGGAATGTGGGACCATTGGACAATAAAATTTTCTATAAGAATGTATAAATCCGCAGCAGTAGAGCTGACTTCATATAAAGTCTTCGACAATGCGACTTTAAAGCCATCGCATTATATATAATAAATAAACCAAGCCTATATGGAGTACCGGCTCTTCGGTTGCTGAATAGGTGCATGGCATCAACAATCGTATCAACTTTATATATGCTTATATCATTGCCCTTCTTGAAATTTACGGCTTTTGTTAATTCATGGCCATAATTCATCGTCAAACAAGACAGTTCGAAGCAATTCTTTTATAAAGCCAAGATGCAGAATTTGTTTCTTGCGCAATCTTTCTTCATTGGGTGCCACGATTTCGTGTCCCAGACATCGTGGTTATTGATCAAGTTGCAAATTTCATAACGCTTATCTTTAAAGTGAACTTAAATTTTCGCATAAACTGACTGAGATCAATTGTAAATAAAACGGTCTAGTGAAACGCGTACATCACGAGTTAAAGGATGCGTTATCTGCTTCACGTGAACAATATGAATGAGTTACCGCACTGCCATTATGATTATCCATAATGCGCCTTTGGTACCGTGACATTATCATCAACAGTTGAGAAGGTCACGGTGGCTCATAATCGATGTCTATTTCAAAATATCCGGAGAAGTCAGAACACAAAACTGTTTGATACACAAACGTTTATCGGTATTTTTAATTAGACGTGCATATTAAAGGCAAGACCAAATGAAATTGGTGATGAAAGTTAATTCAATCATTATGACAATGTTGCGTGCACTATATGAGACGGCAAAACTATGAGAATTATACTGTCTGTGATTTGATAAATACTGTGGTTAAAGTTAGATTGTGCGTGTGACGAAAGGCAAATTAGTTGGAGCAGAACAATTGATTTTGTTTTAATCATTAACAGTTAATTTTGTTATGTCAGCACAATATATAACAATTCATCAATTTCTGCTTTTATTTTTTATAAAGTAACGGTTAATTTTTCCATGTGAGAGCATTGCTGTAACATAAAATTATGATTGACTGACTTTTTGCGTAAAGAAAACGCAGACTTATTCTAGTTGAATTAATTAACACAAATGAGCATTATTCATAACTTTAAAAGTTATCACGAATACATTTTAATAATAAATTAAAATATATCTATCAATGAGGAAATAACAACGTATCTTGCTACAAACACATGCACACAAGCGCATAAATATATATATATATATATAGAGAGAGTATATATATATATATATATATATATATATATATACATATATGGTATTTTCTAAGTTTTTTATTATCGTAACTGTGGTATATCTGGAAATATGTACCAAATAAATATTGCAGGTGTGAACTCTTTCGTGAATTCAAAGCTTCGTTAACTGGAAATCGGTTTTATATTCTTTTCAATTTCCTTTATAGATTTTATGGGTTTCTCGTCTGAACTCATAACTGTAGAATTGCCACTATTAGGAATTTATATGTTATTCTACTCAATTTAATATTATTTTGATTTTTTGGATTAATTCTTTTAATGAATTTACATTAAAAAATTTTTATCACAGTCTGTTTGATCTTCAAATCTCTTGGAATTTTTAATGAAATTCTATCCACAAGAACTAGATCCAGATGTTGCCATTTACTGCTTCAATCCCAATCCGAATGCTACTAAAACTGTTGACCAGTCGTGCAGAAGTACATGAGTTTCCTAGGGATTCTTTACAGGCACCTTACCTTATCCTCTGTGTGGCCATATTTTTCGCGCTAGGCCGTTAATTTCCTCAATGTGATTACGAGAGTGGTTACTTTTCGCAAATACGGCAAGCGCAATCTATTTATGTGGTTTCCCCTCACTTGATTGTTGAAATATGAGTTGGCTTCTGACGTGGTTGAGAAATTTGGAGATAATTTTCACAATCTAAATTTTAACTTTGTTTGTAAGCGTCGTTTGGATGTGCTTATATTTTAAAAAAAGGTGCACCAACGATTAGTTGGAATAGTTCATATGTCGACGCCCTTGATTTCAAAGCGTGACAGCGTATTGCTAGATTAGAAGACTGAACATGCGCCAAACTCTCAACCGATGACTTCGACGACTTCCGCGAATAGATCTACTTACTCTGAATACAGAAACTCAAAGAGGAGGCGCTCGTTAATTGGAGGCATTCTTAGCTAAGCACTATCCCCCTTTACTATCATTGTAAACCCCTCCTGCTATGGTGGTTTCCCACCAACAATCAATACCAACAGTGTATCCATTAATTCTAATCAAATAGCCCAAGCACCACCTCGACGTCACAGCAGTACCCGTCATGTAACTATGTCCACCAGTGTGCTTCCTTTTTCAGTGCCAACTGCCGGTCTGAATTAACTGCCCTTAGCCAATATCCCGACTGGCACAGTAGTGCTGAAACCACTAATCTACAAATATTATGGAAGTTGGTCCCGTCAATGCAATGTCAACACGTAAAATACTTGTGATTTAGCAAGCTTATAAATTATATCCTGCAAAATTCTAATCTTACAAATTTACGAAATCATCCCAGGATAGTTGAAGCCCACCTTAAAAATTAATCTCATCTCGAAATGTAAGCAATCTCTCTTTAATGACACTGCTTCAGCAAAGCGGTATGAGCTCTGAACAACCTCCTTTTTCCTGTTTTCAAAATCTCAACATCCAACTCGCCTAATGAGATCTTCAAGGAAGTCAAAATCTATGTTGAACAATCGAATCTTATTAAAACTCGACAGTCACACACATCAGCCCACGCTCGCGCTCCAGCGGCTGCTGGAATACTCCTGCTCTCTTTTCATCTCCGGTCTTATCATCATTCCTCAAAACCTGTCTCGGCAATCTGTGTTAACTACAGGTCACAAGCCAAAGAACAGTCAGTTACGAGAATTTTTATCTACTAACGAGTCAGACATGTGCTTTCTTAAGGGTACTTGGTTATCCTCTCCTCATCAGCGGATATTCCTTTTTCTATGTGACAGGGCAGTAGGCCGAGGAGGTGGGTTAGCTGCACACAATTTCCTTCTCGATAGCTGACACAACTAAACATCAGAGAGCCATCCGTTGAAATGGCTTCTCGCTGACAGCCCTGTGTGCGTTTTCATACTCAAGGAAACAATCAACTAGTAAAACGGTAAAATTTTTATTCCTTGTATTTCCAGGCGCACATCGTGATTGTTTCACTGATTGATGTGTTCTCACTGGTCCCGTCTTACTTAAACTTTCAAGACGTTTATTCACCGTCAAAAACGCTGTAGTACCAAGTGTTGCCTAAATTTTTCAACTTTACGGGATGTCTTTTCTCGTCTCATCGATAGGAAATTAAGATAATACTCCCAGACAAAACAACTTTTGGCAAATTTGGTATTCTTATTCAAGACAGACCTATTAACATATAATTTATTCACTAACGATTTGGTCTGCCTAAATCTCCGACTTTAATAACTAGTCACATAGAATCATATGAATACGGAAAATACCTTCCCACAAATACTCACACCTGTACACAAATATTGATGTACACTCATCTTAATTACCCTACATAAAATAAATATAAGCAAACCGTATGTATTGGCATATACGCCTATCCGTGATGTTAAGCTTTTCTAATTACTTTACTGGTCGAGTAGAAGAATAAAAAATTCTTTTCCAGTTAATTGCCGGAAAACTCAATTCCCGTTTTACATGTGTGCAGTAAGGTATAGAGAAAGTGAGGTTAGTAAAACAGTCGAAAAAATTAAATATTACTGGTTCTGTAACTTATTGCCTATAGAAAATTATTGCTTTAATATTTTTCTAATGTATTTCATCGCTAATGTCCAAATTTTTCTGCTCAATTTGGAATCATATAGAAACAGATTTCTTCGCTTTTCTAAGTGCATTACCTGTTTGACTAGTTTATTTTCAAAAAGAACACAGTAATGTCTCGTTTATGATTTTTTCAATTAAACGGTGTATATGTTCCGATGTGTGCGTGTGTGTGTGGGGGGGTATTTTCTTTTATGCATGTGAGTACAGGTGAATGATTATTCAAGTCATATATTTGGGCAGACCAAATCTGAATTAAGTGCTTGTTTCTATACATTTAAATCTAGTATTTGCACATATGCGGGTTGTGGATAACTCTTTCAAGTTGTTTAAATATGTCGATGATATGATAATGGTATTCAGTTATCCAAACTCAAACAGCTCTTCCTGATCTACAATCAATAGGCTACTATCTTCGCTGTATTCACACCTTTTCGATCGAAAACTGCTCACTTGGTGTTGGGATAATTGACACTGTTAAGCACCTAGACATTTCATTTTCTAAATCAATAGATTTTTCTCTATAGCTTAAACAATTCACAGGAAAAAATCAAATGGACGTTTGATCTGTTTCAAGAAACAAATCACTACTCTGGGACTCATGTTATTCCAAGTCGACGTCCTTCACCTCGCATTTTAAGTCAATGAATTTTTTTTTCTCTCTCATCCTAGCCTTCTTCTATGCCCATGAGCATATCGCTTCTCGATTTCGGAAGCGCGTTTCCCTTTACAGTTATAAATATCTAGAGCGCTGCTTTAAGCAAAACACCTACTTCTAGGGTTTAATCGATTCTTATGAGATGTACCTTCATTCACAAGGTTTCAACTTGTATTTCTTTGTCGAATTTCGTTCACTTTGCTAATCTCACGCGCAATTATATCTCTACAGTTCAACCTAAACGAAAGCCAGAAATACATAACAACGTCTATCTTTCTTCAAATATTGTGTGCTTTGATGCACTATCCGCGAAGACAAAACTTACTACAACGTGAGAATAAGAAGTTGGTTCACTTGCAATTTAAAAAAAATATTATGCTAGAACACAGATTAGAAGTGCAACTTATTTCTTTTGTGCCCATACCACTCTTTAGTTCAAATATGGATACATCTAGCCAATTTACAAGTTATTTCGTTTTGATTGCACCTTAGGTGCCACAGTATTGATTTTATACATGACTAACTGTCATCCCAGAAATTACCATTTGCAAATGTCAATGATATATTCGATTTGACTTACGAAATTTTTTCATTCTATTTCATTTCCTCTAGCGGAAACTCAGCAGAATACGACGATGAGACCTTGCCGTGATTGTGTGGTGGTCGGTCTACTTTTTTCCTCCAGCAAAGCCAGTGGCAAGTATGTATTAGGTGTTGCAAACCTAGTAACAAATTAGTTCAGTTGTGACCAGAAGGATAAACCAAAGGCAGAATGAACGGAAAGTATAATCTCATGCACATTCGTTTCGTGCTTACTGGCGACTCATCAGTAGGAGCCGGTATTACGCCCTTTAACCACTATATATTTGGTCGAAGAATGTGGAATAATAGGACGGTACAATCTCCTAGACGAATGTGTAAACCTGCAATAGTGAAGCTAACATCATATAACGTCTACGACAATATGACTGCAACGCTAACTCACACTATATAATATATATACCGTATCTGTAAAGGATACTAACACTATGGCTATTGTGTTAGTAACCGATACCAACATTATTGTACCGAAAAGTTACATGGTACTAACACTATGGTTTCCGAGTCGGTACATGGTACCAACATGATGGATATCAATTTATGCTATAGTTCACCGAAAATGAGAATTAAAACAATTGCTTAATGAAACAAAGTTCGCTAGATACGCGAAACTGTGGTCTTTAAATCCTGCCGTGGGAATTAATATAAAGTATCTTCTCAAGTTTTCATGCTAGTCGGGTTTTTCCTAGTCATTTTGGCTGTATTTTTCTTCACCAGGAGATGCCATAAAATTGCTAGATGTACTTCACTTTCTCTACTCCTACCACTAAAAAATTTACTTTTCAGATAAACAATAGCCAGTCACAATCTGGCTCATCCCTACATAATCTTTTATTACAAATTTATCATGATATTTTTAATTGTCGGGTCCGATGCCCTTTGTTGCCAAATAACATTATTATTATTATTATTATTATTATTATTATTATTATTATTATTATTATTATTATTATTATTATTATAATTATTATTATTATTATTATTATTATTATTACTGATATTACTATTTTTATTATTACAATTATTATAATTAGTTTCATAATGAATAGTTTCATGTTTGATAATTTTGGTTTATCGATCAATTATAAGTATCTTTAATTTAATTTAATATTGCTACATTAAAAAAAAATTAGTTAGCACATTTTTCAGAGCATGTGGTGGAAATAAAAACATGATTCGAAGCGTGTTGCTTCGGAACTGGTCACCATGTTTAAATGCCCATTACCGGATAATTTGCTAGCAAATTTAATAAGAATATTGTCATGACAGGCATATGTAAGCTTCATTATTATGTTAATCATATTTCTACATTTGTTGTACCAAGTTTATGTTATTATTATCGTGTATTACTTAATAACGTAACCATGCTCTTGTTTTCTATGTTTAACCTTTCACTATACACATCCTACAGGTTTGATTAATTATTTGTATTAAAAGGCCCCGGCTTCAAGTAAATGCCGCACGTCCTCATTTAATTCAGTTCGGTGCCAAGATGGCTGAAAATTAGTACTGTCGAGGGCTCTTATTAGGGTCGGAATTGCGTTCTCCGGCAAATACCGAGAAATGGAGCTAGTGTAGCAGCGTCTAGAAATACTCCTAGACACTTGAGACCAGCTCTGGTTTATTTGTGTTTTGGTTCTTTTCGTTGTGTCGTTGACATCAGCGGCGAGAGACTGTGTGAAGGCTGAGTATTGTCTCGTTGAAAAGCTGCGACGAAATCATGGTGACAGACACAGGTGATGGTCCAATAAGTAGATGTTGCTCCGTCTCACCAGTTGTGCAGCAACAAGATTGGCGTGACTAAAATTGACTCTGCGTGTGAAGAAAGTCCAGAAGTCAGCATAGGTAAAAAGTCAGTAAGACAGGAGACAGCATGCACACGCAGTGCACAGCAGAAAGCAAACGTGAACACTGACTAGCATGGTAAATTCACCGTGTTTATATAGCCTGAAAACGAAAGCTCGCACACCATTGGCTAACGGCAAATTTCGCTTGTTTTAATTGGTGCGGCGTAAATTAAATTTGAATTTCATTTACGCAGTATAACGGCGAATTGTTCTTGAACCGTTACAGTATATCTGATAAGTTATTGCAATACAAAGTATGTCTGCCACATATTCCGTTTTGCTACTTAGTAGGATTATCTTAAGCAAAGAAACGACAAATCAACTTAATCTAAAGTATATTACACTAGATGATATTTGAAGGAAAATACAGATCCTGGGAACTCCTTGACAAAGGCGACGCCTAAAGCGGCGTGACTAGTTATAGATAAATTCAGGCATGTACGAAACTGGCGCCGCGATAATTGTGACCGCCATTAAATGAATGAAGGTACACACACATACGCGTATATATATATATATATATAAAGTAATCCTCTACCCCGACACATATATTCTTTTACACATTAGTTTAACATACAGCCAATATCTAACCAACTATTTTATTCATATAAACAGACATAGATATACGTTTACATAAATCTATGTAGTTACATACGCATTAACAACTCTATGCTTACGAGCTTGAATTCAGCTCCAATCCCATTGTATTTAATCAGTCGTCGAATAACAACAATACTACCGGCAGTCGCAACGCACTGACGCGTTTCAACCTTCAATGATCTTCATCAGAGTACGACGGCAAACTGACTAGCAAGGATCAAATCGCATTGCATATATATGGAAAACACAATTGTATATGCGGCTCTCACCTATAGTAGTCTTGCATAGATTGTACGTGAATGGAAATGTCGGCTGCATAGTTTCTAGTCCCGTACAATGCATGCAAGACTACAATAGGTGAAAGCCGCATATCCAATTTTTTTTTTCATTTATATGAAATGCGGCTTGATCCTCGCTAGTCAGTTTGCCGTCGTACTCTGGTGATGACCATGGAAGGTCAAAACGCGTCAGTGCATTGCGACTGGCGGTAGTTTTTTTATGTTGTTCGACGACTGATTAAATACAAAGGGATTGGTATTAACTTCAAGCTCGCAATCTTGATTTAAAGAATTGTTACCACCACCCGCGCAGTAATTATTGATTAATTGTATTGTCTATATATATGTGTGTGTGGAGAAAGCTACAAACAGTTAATGTTCGTGACTGCATACAAATTGTGTAGCCGACATTTCCAGTCACGTACAATGTATGCAAGACTACTAGCGGTGACAGCTGCATATCCAATTTTGTTTCCCATATATATGCAATGTGGTTTGATCCTCACTAGTCAGTTTGCCGTCGTACTCTGATGATGATCATGGAAGGTCGAAACGCGTCAGTGCGTTGCGACTGTCGGTAGTTTTGTTATGTTGTTCGACGACTGGTTATATACAGTGGAATTAGTATTTATTTTAAGCTCACAAACTTGATTTAAAGAATTGTTATCACCACCCGCGCAATCAATTATTGTTAAATTCTATGTTTAGTTATAAGTGATTCGATGTTTCACCAGTTTTTCCTGATTACGTAGTTAAAATTTCAGTTGACAATCTTGCTTATAAGAGTCATTTAATTGCAAGTTAAGTTTACAATATGAGTTTAAGCAATTTATTAAGATACTTTCTTAAATCAATTAACTTTCTGAAGTATATGTGAACTCATACAAATTCTGATTCTCATCAACTTTTAGCCAAGTTAATCGACAGACAAAATGATTTAGACTTTGTTAAATAAGTAAATATGTTGGTTTTATTTTACGAAGCGGTAAACATACTATGGTAATTTGAGCTCGCTGCCCACGAATAAAATAGACGAAATAATAGTAATCGACTAAGCAAATGGTTTGCGTTGAAATTATGAAGTCGTTTGGAGTTGCAAAGTGTGAATTGATAAGAGAGAGAAAGAGATAATCAAAGTGATTTCAAAATGAGCTAAAGTATAGATACATACATTTAAAAGGTGCCTAACTAAATACTTTCAAAGTGAAATAAAGGTTAAATAAGGCTTTATTATATAAAATGTACATGAAAATTACCGAATTGCTTAGAGTAGTATAGAAAGTTTAACGGCAAATAAAAGAATTGTAACGATTCAGATTAATTCGCCGACATATTGCCTAAATGAAAATCGAATTTCGTTATGCGTTACCAATTGAAATAAGCGAAATTTGCCGTTAACCAATGGCGTGCGACCTTGCGCCTGCACAAATATATAAGCAGGGTGCATTTACAATACAGCACACTAAACACTTCTGTTCTGCGAGATACGGGTGATTGCTGTCGCTCACTCCATTTGACTGTCTACCTACGCTGACGTCTGGACTTGCGTTTACCACGCTGTATCATCTCGTCGCTTAGACTTTAGCCACGCCAACCTTCTAGTTGTTGCACAACTAATCATACGTAATCGATTATCTATTAATCGGACTTCTATGTGTGCCAGTCACCACAGTGATGCCGCAGATCGTCAACAAGACAATTCTGAGCATACGAACAGCAACTCACCTCTCTTGTTTCGACAACTCTACTTATCTCAGTGCATTCACATGAAGGAGCACCAGCCAATCTGCCAGAGCACTCGACAAATATCCAGAAGTGCTTCTAGACATTGCAACACTACTTAACTTTCTCGGCATTTGCTGGAAAACGAAATTCCGGTCCTGAAAAGGGCCACCCAAAATGACTGTCTCTCATTATCTACAGCTTTGTCTTCTTATTTGTAACGTCGCATGGCATTTACTTGCAGCCGGGGCGTTTAAAAATTGGCGACTGTGCCATGATACTGAGAACAAAACTGTTAATAGAATTGCTTTGATATCACAAATCTATGCTCAAAAATTATAAATAAATTTGTCTTTTATTTTTTATTTTTGGAGTGTTGACATTAAAATTGAAGGTTGCACACCGAATCATCCTGTTCTTCATCCTGTTTGTGAATATTTCTTAGTCAATATCTTCTGTGGGTTTCCTCACTTGTTGTACCACAATTTGTGGTTTTCTGTGGAAGTAGATTCTTGTGGTTTTCTCTGGTTAAATCGTTCAAAACTTTTCTCTCCTACGTTCAAGTTGTGCCAAACTAGCGAAGCAGATTTCGTCAGTCTTCTGTAGTTAATTCGCCCAAATTTAATTTCTCCAACCTTACCTTTTTGATTTAGAGTTAAACTGTGGAAGCAGATTTTGGTAAGCGCTTAGTTATTGTTTTAAAATATTTATAGGGTAAGTTTACTTGAAAATTATTATTCCTTATATATATTAAGTCCCCTTTGCATTTTAATGTCCTGTGAGTCACTTCTAAACATGAATATCTTGAATTCTAATTTAGCATATTGTCAATCCACCTGTCTCACATCTGATGACGCTAGGCTATCCACTTTGGAGAGATTTATTTCAGATTTGAGTAAAATCCATAAAAGAATTGCCATAGACAGGACAACTGCTAATAGAACCACAAATCGACACCATCTTAATCAGAATAAACGACATTCGAGACTACTGCAAATATTAAGTCGATATTCTCCAAAGAATTGACGATATAACCACAAAAAATATTTTTATAATTGTCGAAATTGCCTGCATTGTTCGCAGAATTTACTAAGTGAATGCCAGTTTCCTTCCTTAGATGACCAAAATCAACAACAATACAAAGGTTTCTGTTCGTCACTTAAAATATTCAAACGCCTACAGATGCAGTTTATGGTTATTCCTTCTGTTCACGCAGAATATACCAAATAGACAGCAAAAATGATAATTTCATTCGCAATGACCAGCCTATTTTTCCACATGACCAGGCCAAAAAAACCAATGAACTTTTGCACCTTCTGGATTTCAAAACTGGCGAAGAATTCATCGTGAACGCAGATGCAGCAGTTTCAGTTCTCAAGGGTGATTCCATGGCCGAGATGTCTCTAGGCGTTCTACTTGCAGCAGCTACAGGGGAGCCCACTCCTTCTATTGATTTACGACGTGAATTTTCTCACAACTTCAACGTCACCAAGGTCTCACACAACATAATAGGCATTGATTTTCTGTTGAAATATCGACTCATTGTTGATCTTCTCAATCAAAAGATCATTAACCCCTCCACCGGATTTAAGAAACATTTTTGGACACTTGCCTCGAAGCGTTTGGAGTTACAGGTCATTCAGCCAACCCCAGTGAATCATTCAGCAGAGAAATAAACAGCTCTTTGAAAACACAAGTCCCTGTACGATCTCAGAAAATGAGAGCTTCGAGTCTCCAATACGATGAACCATATCGTCATAACAGGACAGCCTATAGCACTCAAAAAGCGACCGCTTTCCCCTGCTAAGCTGAAAGCTGCCCATGAGGAATTTTTATGACTATTGGAAGAGGAGATCATCAGACCATCGGAAGGCTCATGTGCATGGCCACTGCATTTGGTCTCCAAATAAAACGGATCATGCAGAGCCTGTAGAGATTATCGAAAGTTAAATAATATAACCAAATATGATGCATACTCAATTCTCAATATGAACACCTTACATGAACACCTCAGCGGTAGCAATTACTTCTCAGTGATTGACCTCAGACACTCCCATCACGGTAGCTCCAAAAGATATTGAAAAGACCGCGGTCATCACTCCATTTAGCCTTTTGGAATACATCAACATGCCTTTTGGTCTTAAGTGTGCTACTCAGACATTTTAAAGAGTCATGGACAACATACTCCGTGACGACGCCGCTTACTGTATGTCATTTCTCAATGGTATTCGGTTCAGGCCTAGAATCTCATACCAAGCATTTACAAAATGTCCTTTAACATTTATCCAATCAGGGACTCAAGATCAACTGTGACAAGACGCAGATCGCATTTACATCCCTGGGTTTCCTGGAGCATCGTATTACGCCACAAAGTATTCAACCTTTGCCGTCAAAGGCAAATTCTATAAAGAATATCAAGTTACCATAGACTGTTATTGAGCTACTTAAAATTTTGGATATCTTAACTACTATCGCAAGTTCCTTCCTGGCCTATCAAGACAACTTTATCCGTTGTGTAGGCACCTGAGGAAATTGAAAATTACTTAGAAGGAACACCAACTGTTCTTGGTCGCCTGATGGTGAGGGATCACTCCGTCACGCCATCAACTCGTAATCAAATGTTGCAATGCTAACGCATCAATATTTTAAACGAACGTTTCTTCTCAAAACAGATGCCTCTGCGTTTCGATTTGGGGCCACTTTAGAACAGGTGATCGACGGATTTCGGAAGTCTATCAGTTTTTACTCGCATACTCTCTAAGCAGTAGAAACCAGATACGACGCCATCCACGATGTAGTGCGCAACTTAATCAGCATCATTGACAGCTGCAGATTCAATGTTTTTACAGATCATGTACCATTAGTTAACGTACTTCTAAACGCGACTTCAACTGTCACAAAGTACCCTGACAAAGGTAGAAAGGCAGCAGCACATCTAAGTGAATGGCAATTCGATATCTTTTATATCAAGGGCGAACAAAACCTCATTGCAGGCACACTTTCCAGGCCAGAGGTCTCGCTACAAACCTCTTCGCCTTCGCCACTCACAATTAACTCCGTCACTCTCAGGGAATCTGCACTAGCTCCATCCCTCTTGCAAACAGAACAGCGCGGTGAAACAAAAATTCAAAGATCAGTAGCTCCTCACCATACCAAGTACTTATGCCGACTTTGGGAAGATTTAATCATTGTTTATTTCACGGGTATGCAGCCCAACTAGCCAGTTCTGTTGACCACGTTCAGAGAAACGTTTTCTACTCAATTCGCTCAACTTCTCACACAAAAAGTAAGGCCACTGTAGAGTTCTCATAAGTCCTTTCTGTGATCAGAGGCTCAGGCACGACACTAAACGATGGGTCTTCGAGTGTGCTATTTGCCAGTAAAACAAGATCACATGGTGCACTCGTTCTAAGTTCCAACATTTCCAAATTACTTCACGCCTAGCCATCGTCCACATCGACATAGTTCATCTCACAGCATTTCAATGTTCTAGCCACCTTTTAACTATGTTTGATAGATTTAGCCGATGGCCTGCAGCTTTACCTCTTGGCACCATTTCTGCAGACGAAGTCACTAACGGTTCTATCTCTGTATGGATAGCACATTTTGGTATACCCAACGGGGTCATTACTTATTGAGGCACTTGCTTCTAGTCCGATTGCGTCAAAACTACCAATCAGTTCATGGGGTGCACCTTATGCTAGAGGATTGCCTACCTCCCCCAATCTAATGGTGTGGTAGAAGGAATGCATAGGGAACTCAAAACAGTTTTAACATTATCGTTCATTAATGGCAACTGGGTCGATGAATTACCTTTAGTCCTTCTTGAGGTCCAGTACACGTGAATCTATTAAAACGTCTGAGACACAATTTTTGTATGGCATGGACCTACGCCCGCCTAGTCAGCTCCTGTGTCTACTACCTGAAAAGGATGACCCACAAGTCGAAGCTTCTCGCCTTCGATTTCATTTCGGTAACATGTCTGAACAGCAGCCGAGATATACTCCTCGTCCAGTCTTCCTTGACCTGCAGCTCCACAGACGCAAGAGAGTCCTCGTTCCTAACGACGCTGCTTTTGCACCACTAAAACCACAATATTGCGGTCCTTACCCGAATTTTCTCAGAGAGCTGAAATTCTTCATTATCATGCAAGGTGCGACACCTACATTGTTAACTTTTTGCGCACCACTTGCGCCCTTTTTCATCTATGGATCCACATGACTCATTACTTTTCTCAATCTCATTTGTCTCAAGTTGTATAACCAGCTGTTATTAGCTAGCAATTGTGCTGAATTTTTGAACAGTTTATTGGTATTGTGCCATCTTTGCGGCAATGTTTGAGTGCACGTTATGTCGTTACGATTTGATTTTCATATATATTTTTGACAACGTACTATTGCAGCGTATGGCTCACATCTGCGCTAACACTGCTTATTTTTGTATGATCAGCTTCTTAGAGCTAACGCCTTTTGTGATAACACTAATCAGTCATCAGCTTCATATCATGGTACAGGCCATTATCATGCATATTGCAATTTCATCCGTTGCACAGTACACCTTCACTACAAATATCATGACCACGACATCCAGCACACGCTAGATACTTTGGTCGTATTCGAACTCATTGACGGCGATGCAGCCTTCTCGTGTTTCAACTTAAACCTGGTAGCTTCATTGGCAACACACTTTGCAATTTTCAAGCTGCGGCTCCCAAAGTCTAACACTACTCTATTTCGCTTCACGCGGTATGACCAGCCACTACAGCTAACAACTTGTGTAGCAATTCCTAGTGGTTATTTTGTATCATATCATTGTTGAAGCAACCAACAAGCATGCATTAGCACATCATTACTATACCTTTTGATTAGTTATGGGCAGAATAATAACCAGTTGATTAGCTGGGTTCGAAATCTGCCCTATCTTACCTATTCTTTTTCTCAGAGAGTAAATTTATGTAACGGCTCAGATTTATTCGCCGACATATTGCCTAAATGAAAATCGAATTTCGTTATGCGTTACCAATTGAAATAAGCGAAATTTACCGTTAACCAATGGCGTGCGACCTTGCGCCTGCACAACTATATAAGCAGGGTGCATTTACAATACAGCACACTAAACACTTCTGTTCTGCGAGATACGGGTGATTGCTGTCGCTCACTCCATTTGACTGTCTACCTTTCGCTGACGTCTGGACTTGCGTTTACCACGCTGTATCATCTCGTCGCTTTGACTTAAGTCACGCCAACCTTCTAGTTGCTGCACAACTTGTCAATCGTAATCGTTTATCTAGAAATCAGATTTCTACATGTGCCAGCATCGACAGTGTTGTCGCGGATCTTCAACAAGACAATTCTGAGCCTTCGAACAGCAAATCACTTCTCTGGTTTCGAAAACTCTACTTATTCCGGTGCATCCGCACGAGGGTGCACCAGGCAATCCGCCAGAGCACTTGAAAAGTGTCTAGAAGTACTTCTAGACACTGCAACACTACTTATCTATCACGACATTTTCCGGAGAACGCAATTCCGACCCTGATAAGGGCCACCTACAGTGACTGTCTATCACTATCTACGGCTTTTCTTCCTATTTGTAACATAGCACGACATTTTCTTGCTGCCAAGGAGTTTACAGAATAAAGCCGAATTTGTTTGCTATTCGGTAAAACCAAGAATATTTAATGTTTCGAGCCTTTTCAAACTCTCTGATGAAAGATTTTTGTGAGTGTCTTATTATATCCTTTTTCTATATGTGACCAAATTTATATACTTTTTTCTTTTTTACTGTCCTTACCTTATTTTTGCACATATCCTACTCTACATACCTCAAATTACAGTTTTTGCACTGGAATACATGCCACAGACGTGTTTAAATGTTCTACTTTTTCCTTTCAGTTTAGTTAATTACTATATGAGATGCGCATTTGTTGCGATGCAGTTTGCATATCATATTTTCTTCCTAACATTCTAACTTTGTATTCAATTAAGACACACAAATTACCAAAGGCCAACGGACCTTTTTGTTTTCTTTAGCATTCTATATATCGAATCAAAGTAAAATATTTAAAATTATTTCCTCCGCTGTTATTCATATTAATTGCTTTGATTATTCATTTTCCTAGAAGTAACTCTTCTCAAATTCTCATTTATGTATATGAAATCCACGGTTCTAAGACGTCTTAATTTATTAGATTTAAAAGTACGTTAAATTGATGCAAAAGTAGGAGAAAATAAACCATTAAATAAATATGACCACACCAAGAAATTTTACCTAGATACAGAATAACAAGTATCAGATCATCCAACAGATTGGGAAGGATAAAAAAATATATCCATATATAACCTCAGTGGATTAACAAGGTAAACTATCGCTTCAATTTTTATAAAATCACGCAAAAAATTTAATGAATATATGAGGACTTGAAGAATATCTGGTCCGATATCCAATGAGGTATTGACTAATAGAAAAAAATATGATTTAATAAATCATATTAATTTAATATTCAGAGAAACATATCAAATATGATGGAATAGAAAATATATTGGTCTTCATCGTTTGTTTTTTGTTTACACTTTCTATATTCCTTTGTACAATTTTTTGGTTTGCTTGCATTGATTATTTTACAAGACAGAATTTACCCTTTTTCACATTATAGACTAACCTATTAGTTTATTCCAAATTTAAACTTGAATTAGACAACTACATAAGAAAACTTTTCACGAAAACTTCAATTATAATTATATTTATTTCTCCCTTTGCGTTTTTACGTTCCAGACGACTTCGTTATCTCAGCACATCAATTAACTTTTCCGATCAATCTCAGTTCTCCAATTTTATCCAACTCGATACATAAAATATATATTCAGCGTGTAAAAGTACTTCCTCGAAAATATAGAGTATTACAAACAATTGCGATTCATTTTTATTCTAGCCAATCCATAATCGCTGTCTTCAGTCAACATGACTTGTCATATTTCGTGGCAATTCTGACATCAATTATCTAAATATCGAATTGGTATGTGTATTCTTTATTTCATAGAGCTACTATACATTAAATTGTGTATGACATATTGCGTATCTAGTGACAAATTAATACAATTAGGACCATAAAGGTATACGAAGCTCAGGATAAACAGAATATATAATCTATAAACATAAGCGTTTCGTGCTTTCTGGCGTCTCCATAGTGAAAACTAGTACCACACCGTATACCGATTATATATTTGGTCAAAGACGTTGAATTGTACCATATCATTTACAGAAGGGTACTCAAGTTGTAATGTATTTTATATTTTCTTAATTCATCGGCAATATAATTTCAAAGCCAACTCACTAAATATGCTCACATATACTGATACTGTAGATTAGAAAAAATAACTATTCGAAATGTACCAACCTGAAAAGGAAGCAAGAATTGAATGGGTGCATTAGATTATACAATTATTTCATGCTGACTTTGACGTGTCATTCCAGTCTCACATGAAACATTTTGTTGCTAAGTACGTAATACATAAAACAATATTGCATATATTAGATCGCCGCAGCAAAATACATAATTGCTATAAATTTCACCGAATCTGCCATGAGATTTTATCTTTTGCTCATGCTGACTTTATTGTATACTTCTGGACTATTTCGAACTAATTTTTTTCTAGATACACAATGCCTTCTACAAAAGTAAATATATATTTTGTCGCCATAACGAAGAAAATATAACTTTTGTATGCTTGACGCATTATTTCATCCAATTTAACTCGAAGTTTGACAACTGATATCCATTGATGCCGGAGTTTATAGATTTACTAGAAAAGCTCGTGTTTACTATTAGCTGTAAAATTTGCCTATCTTAACAACCATTTGGTTGGAACAATTTACAGACTCTGTATCGCGGAAGTCAATTAATTAGACCATATTTTAGGACACCATATATGCCATTACATTCGACCCAATGTTCCAACGGGCCACACTTGACTTTTCATAATGAAATAGACACCATGTTACCCGAGAAATGAATACTAAATTTATCTGTTATGGCCCGAAATTGATTGCGCAATTCGTGCTAGTAGAATCTTAAAAAAATCACTATGCTGCAAATTTAACTCATTACGTAAACCGGTCTCGTCTTGGCTGTGTACTTATCAACCAGAATCGCCGCGAGTGCTGCTCAAACCGGTGCACATTTGCTTCGGCGCCTTGCAATTGTTAGACTGCGCACACATAACTTGAACTACATGCCATATTTAGTTGAGTATATGTATTTTTCCAACTGGCCAACCAAAATCTGATATAATTGAACCGATTCCATGTAACATGAATAGGTGATAAATTAAGCGAACCGTAACATAAATATGGTATAAATGAAAATATCATATAGTGCCTGGCATAGGTTGCACAGTGGATGAGTTGAAAGCCTTAAATTGCATTGCGACCCAGGTTCGAGCCTTGGTAACAGCAATTCTGATAAGTAGTTGAAGAGTGTCAAATAAAATCGAAGCCAGTCTACGCGATAAACTGCATTTGAAACCTAAAGATATATTTAGTTTATGAGGACCACAAAAATGAAATAAACAGTCGGCCATAAAAATTTTACTTTAATTCCACTCCCCGTGTGGTATTGTGTGCGTTTTATAATAACGAAACGGAAGTACTCGATAAGTTCTCAAATAATTTTAGTAATGTGTAACTTATATGGAAAACACACATAAAGCATCAACATAAAATGGTTTCCTTGGGTGGCATTTTGTCTATTCTATAATGACACATTTCAGGGAGAGGTAATAAATAGAAATTTAAATAGAATAGATGCCTAATAAAATCAAACTGTAATGATGGTCATCCAGAATATTAGTTGTCATATAATAACACCTTGCGTGTACTGCACGGCATGGGTGATTCCCAAGCATGTGTGCTCTGTGTATTTGAAGAGTTCTTTGTAAGTTTGACACCAGTCAACTTTAAGAATACCCTATGCTAAATCAATCAGCGTTTAGATAATAACAACGACGTATATAATCAACACCATAGTGTAGAACTTCAAATCAATATGATTTCCTGGAGTGGCATGTCTTCTATTCCGTAATAACAGATTGGGATTTGCTAATTAGAATTCTAGGTCGAAAATATACCAAATTAGCACCATTTGAAGGAAAGTCTAACCAAAAAAATAAATTGCAATAAAATTTAAACTTGCCTGTGGTGTGCGGCATGTATACCACCGAAGCATTTGCGCGCAGGGTCGAAGGAATTCTTTCTGATGCCTGACGACTTCCATACAGAAAAGAATTCAGTCTACTTGATGAACTTTCCTGATCTGCGTTTTGACTAACGCAGCTTTTATTGTTCAAGTAGTTTTCTTTCTTTACTATATTTCGGCTACCTTTAATGGTAGCTGTCTTCAGTTGGTCTATCCTCATAAGTTTAACAAATGAAACTAATGAAGTAAGCGCGTTATTTTCTCTAACCATATTATTTATGCTGCAAACTGATCTTTCAATAGATATTCGCGTGTCAATTGTGTGTTTGTGTGCATTTCCAGACATACTTTTTATACTTGTTGTTTCTTTACATTAGAAATTTTGAATATCATTTTCCCTTTGTGTGCGTGCTTAACGAGCCCAAATTGCTAATTATGGGAAAAAGACTTGGCGAAATGAAACGAGTTATTCCAAAAAGAATATCGATCGAAGTTTGAACTAGTTGAACATTAAATATGAATGCGGAACTAACTGTTATCAACATAAATCAGAATTTGATAATGAGAAGCCGAAATATGCTGAATAGTACAAGGTATTTTAGTATACTAGGCTGCTCAATATTGAAACTTAATAATAGTCTAATGTAAACAATAAACAAATTGTGTCGTTTTTTAAAATGAAACCTGAGATTGATTATGTCTTAGGCGCACAAACTTCCAATTAAAAACATATAATGTTATTTCTTATCTATACTATACTAATAAATGACACTGGCTAATTATATACTGCCACCACGAGACCAATTGATCAAGACAAATGTTTAAATACTGCTTCTGTGCAACATTTAAATTAAGATACATTAAGATATTGGTTTCAGTAAGACAGACGTGCTCATTGAGTTAACATATTCAGCTTTTAACTTCGTAAAATATCTGTTATTATATTATTAAGGTGTATTTTACACAATAATATGTGTAAATTAGAAGGTATTAGGCAAAATTATTTTAATAGCTATTTTATTGTTTTGGATAAATATACTGTTATAACTTAGTCAGTTATAAAATGTTCTTGGTAGATGAGGACTAATATACCTAAAATTATAAACCATGGTGAGACTATCGAAAAGATCATGCATTCAAATTCAGGAGCATATACCAAAGCCACCATAAAATAAATTTAGAAATCCACTTATGCACACGTTATGTGTGCAGCAGCCATTCTTGAATAGGACGTAGAACTACGCTCAAACTGCACTTTATAGATCTTCCAGTTATCTAGAATAGATGGACAGAATAATCTCATAGATGTCATTGAAAAATGACAACATTGGAGCCAATTTGACAGAATAGGCGTTCAAACAGAACAAATTTATGGTGCGACGCCAGGACAGATGTAACCAGCGTAGGATATTATTTTTGCATATACTGCAGAATGTTCCAAATCTAGGCATTTTACGATAGACATTTGCCTACGATAACTTTGGTTTATTCTTTTTTTACTAATTTGGGGTAACTTATCACGAGGTGCGCCATGTCTTCCCTGCCGAATTGGAATAACTTAACTGCAATTCAGCTTTTGGTGTTCTGCAGTTCCATATGCCAGTGAGATATATCATCAATTTATTTCCACCTCATCAATTTATAGTGGGCTTATGACGTAGTGCTGGCTCCTTCTGATGAGAAGACAGTAAACTCTGCACCAACACTTTAAATGTGTATCACCTTAAGTGTATGCTAACTTTTGCATAATCTGTTGGTCCGTAATGGAATACAGTGTTACTGTATACCCTCTATTTATAAGAAAATTAACACAGACCATCGGTTCGGTCTCAACTACACGAACGATGCATGTCTGAAACTTTAAAGTATATTGTTTCAAAATCTTTGAAAAAGGCAATGCATTTTAGAATCCGAAAATTGGCTATATTGTGTGCGATAATTAAATTACTGACATTTACAATCAACGACACAAAACGAAGGTTTGTTTTACATGTCAATTTAGTGAAGTAATGAATCATGCAGACGCAATATTTCAGAAAAGTATAAATAAATAGGATATAGCAAACGTACTTCATTCCAAAGTGAGACTGTGTCAAGAGCCCATGCGCCACATTGAGTTCTCGTTACTTCTTGACGCATTGCTGTGAGAAACGCCTGTGGATTGAAGAATCCTGGCAACCAATAGCTTATTGGTCTATTTCCATTTGGCGAAAATAGCCAAGATTTCAATTGTTGGTTGCGTTCCAACAATTCAGTAAACCAAAATCCAAGGGTTGAAGATTCCCATGAGAGCTGTAAATACGACGTTTTACAACAAACAAACGTTGACACATGAATCAATAAACGAAATAATAGTAAAAAGTGCCAAATGGGTTTATAAAAAACATTATTAAAAATTATTAAATTGAAATTTTTAAGATGAGTAACGATTTGCTATCATTTGGTTACGTTTTCAAGCTTATGCGTTGTCCTGATTGATTATATAATGGACATTTATCGAAAGAAATTATTTCTCATTTTTGTTTGCAAACATTGATCCACCAAATAAACATTGTTATATATATATATATATATATATATATATATATAACCCGTTACCGGTTTCACCATTCTTTAAAATATGAAAACACAACCTGTATTACATGGAACAGCATTTATTCATAAATCTTATTTCTACTTGTATCTACAGACATTATTCTGGATTCGTTGGTATATTCGTTCATCCAATCCCAACTGTACATTTGTCGTAACCAATCCCTCTCCTCGTTATTTCAGCCTTTGTTTTGCGCAATTTAAACCACTCCTTCAAATCCAAAAAGAAATTGAACTGAACTGGAACAAATTCATTAAAAACAAGCCTTCAAAAATAGCCTACATTCCGCAAAATACGACACACCCTTCAATTACGGACGCACCTACAATGAAGGCGATAACATACCACATGACGCTACGCAAAAGGTGTGGTCTAAATTGCGCAAAACAAAGACTGACAAAACGAAGAGAGTGATTGGTTACGACAAATGTACAGTTGGGATTGGATGAGCGAATATACTAACAAATCCAGAATAATGGCTGTAGATACTGGTAGAAATAAGATTTATTAATAAATTTTATTCCATGGAATGAAGGTTTTGTTTTCATATATATATATATATATATATATATATATATATATATATATATATACTATGGTTAATAATACAGTTTGTATATTTATGAAAAAATATTAGACTGCTTCTTCAAATTCTGGATGTGAGCTCATTAGAACCAGAATATTAGCAATACGATGTAAGTTATTGTGAATCTTGTCACCGAGTACAACTAACTATGCGCATTACATTTGAGCATAGTGCATATTTTTGAAGAAAGCGTAAATGCTTAATAACGCCACTTTTTAAAAGATGAATCTCGTTGCGCATTGCTGTCCTTCTTGTTGTGGATTTGACCGCAATTTTCTTGTGCGGTACAATTGATATCACTCATAGGTCGGTA
The DNA here is from genome assembly GCA_029291075.1 of Eudiplozoon nipponicum. Taxonomy (NCBI): domain Eukaryota; kingdom Metazoa; phylum Platyhelminthes; class Monogenea; order Mazocraeidea; family Diplozoidae; genus Eudiplozoon; species Eudiplozoon nipponicum. Next base: position 111,604 of record JAQBSW010000863.1, on the reverse strand, counting down.
AAATTTTGAATTTTCATCATTTTCAGGTGATGTAATTTTTGACTTCAATTGATGGGTTCTCACTTGTCCCTTCTTTTTAAACCTTCCATTAGCTGATTGCCTGAAAATGACGTTGTAACAAGATTTTCCATTGATCTTTCTCCAAATTTTCGATACCGAATTTCCAGTCTCATCTTCAGGGTTGACACAATACGCACAGGATTAAATCACAACTTGTGGTAAATGTGGTATCCTCATTCAAGATAGATATATGTATGTTTATTTTAATTACAAATGTATTCTTTCAGTTGTCTTCCTAATATCCGGTCTTCATACCTAGTCTCTAATACTCAAATTTATACAAAAACTTGTCCTTGTCCCCCTCCGCGACACACCCACCTATAAACATGTGTATTTTACTAAAGTGATATTTTTATTGAATAACTATAAGCACATACATGCCAATCCATTGGGTCTATATTTTAATTTCTGTTCTGGATGCATAGAAAGATCATCAAAATTTTGATTTCACTATTGCAGTCATCCTCACATGCCCCCAGTTTTCCTAATCCTATCCAGCTTGCAATCGGTTATAGATCGAGAGAGAGGTTAATAAAACTTTTGAAAGAATATATAGTATTATTATCGTTTTGACAAGACCGAATACGGAGTCTACACTAACGAAATCGGCTCTCAACCAAATACACATTAATACTCATAAATTAGTTTCTCCATTAAAATATCTGTGTCGAAATCATGTATATACCTATATAATAAATTAGTATTATTTTATATTTATTTAAATTTTATTTATTTACTTATTTATAATTATATATATGTATATATATATATATATATACTCACTTCTTATAAAAACATCCATTTATATATAATTCCACACGCTATATATTATGTATATATAGATAAGCATGTAAGCATTCATGTGGGTTCTTCCCACATCTTTAATATATATCTATATATCCACAATATATATTTATATATATATATATTCAAGTGTATACACCATATATATAATATGAATATCATACAAGCAACACTGTGAGTCCCTCAACGGATAAATTATATCAGTCAAATAACCAGTTGTCGAACAACATAGCAAAACTACCGCCATGTTGTTCGACGACTTGTTAAATATAATAGGATTGGTGTTTACTTCAAGCTCGCAAACTCGATTTAAAGAATTTTTACCATCACCCGCGTAAACAATGATTGTTTACTTTTAAAACCAAAGCAAAGACTGCATTAAAGTATTCGTAAGAATTGGTTCTGGACGTGCCCATGGTCATCGATACAGCGGCAGCTTCTCTATGAATTACTTAATCAGCCAATTAAACAGAATTTAAACAATATTCTTCATAAAAATTCATTATGCTCTATAAGCTAAAGGTGGCGCTTAATTTAAAAAAAAATAATGACATCATTAAGACTAGTTAACAAATACGACAGCATCATCAACAACAACAACAAGGATTGACTAGGAAACAATAAATCTAAAGAAAACAATAAATAACAGCAAAAACTCTGTTACTAAATTTATCCACTGCTAAAATTAAAGAATGGATTTTATAATCTGCAGAAGATTTATCACATAACGTACCTTTACCCACTCTTCGGGAACCCTCGCGTCATACAAACAATCAAGAGCAATCCTCAGACGTTCACTCATAACGACTGTACCATCAATGGCTAAACGCAGCTCTTCAAGCGTTGTTTTTACAGTTTGAAGCAACCGTTGCATTCTTTCAACTTCTTGTCGAAGAAAAATGTTTAATGGGCTCAGTATAGCTGGCTTTGAACCTGCGAGTTGCGCGTTGGTCAGTTCTTGGCCACTTTTCTCACATATTAGATTTGCTTCATGATTGATAGTTCGGCTTACTTCAGAGGATGTTTCTTGTGAGTTAAACGAAGGTGATTTTCCACCAGATCTTGCCTGTCGTGGAGTTTCCACGGGGCGACGTCGAGCGTCATGTGTTTGCACCTGCGCAGGAATTCCAGTAGATATTGACTGTACACCAGCTGTTATGAATCAAATGAACATTTTAGAGTAATTTTTTTTGTGTTACGCAATAAATCAAAAGAGTATTGCAAAAGTTAAGTTAATCTATCAAAGAAAGTGAAAAACTTTCACAGGATATAGAAACAATTAGTTTACTAAATTTTTAATCTTACTAAGCTGCTAGTTCGCATTATCTGCAAGGTGAAAATGCATTTTATTTAATGATAACTTTGAGGAATAGATCATATTCCTTGCAGAAATTAGTTTGTGCCATATTAAAAAAGGAGCAGAAGCGAAAATCTCTGCTTCAGCCAAATAAGATAAATTACTTTCTTGTTGAATTAAATGTTCGTCGTATATACGAGAATTAGGTTAACATAAGAAGTTTAAGAGTATAGAACCATCTGAATATTTACTTTCTATCAAATAGCACACGATCGATATTGAAATTTCTAATGAAATGTTTCTTAACAATAACTTCATGTATAATTAAATAAAAAACGTTTGCGCGAATAAGCTATCATGTTGTTTAAAATTGCCTATAATACTGCACGTGCTGATAACAGTTTTAATAGACAACAGATGCTTACGTAGAATTTTGCACTAATATGCAGTGAAGAGTTCGTCATTGATATTAAAAGTTCTTTGAGAATATTTTTGTTGTATTTGTTCTGTGCATAATTTGCTATTTATAAAACTTTGGGAAATTTTTGTAAATCTTATTCGCGTTTTGTAAACTGTATTATAGTTTTAAGTTGGTTTCTATATCTGTCATTAATGCTTCCAAAGTTGTCAAAAGATAGAGATTATTTGTGTTTCTGTTTTGACAGGATCCGCTTCTTATGTCCATTTTCTTGTCTCGTCTTGGAAAAGTAATCAATTCTATATTCAATTACAGAATTATAAACATAATTTTACATTAAAAATTACACAATCAACTGTCTCATATGGCTAACCATTTAATTTTGTCAGATTGAAGTGCTTAATCAATTTTAATCACTATATGTGAGGGCTAGTTTTACCTGGAATTACTTCCATTATTTATTTTTCACTTGTGCAGTTGGTGCTTTAAATCTCGAAACGTTAACTAATGCTAGGTTAACTTCTACATTCGAAACAGCGTAGACATTTTCCAATGCTATCTGAATATCTACAGTGTGTCGATCACAATGGAAAAATTAATTATTGATAAAATTCGCATCATGTGCTTTATTTTAATATAATCACTTTAATACATTGGTTGAAGACTAAATATTGTTAATACGAAGAAGACACATTAAAAGATAACATATAAACATCTTAAACAATAATTGATTGCGCGAGTGGTGGTAACTATCCTTTAAATCAAGTTTGCGAGCTTGAAGTAAACACCAATACCATTTTATTTAACCAGTCCTCTAACAACATAACCGAACTACCTATTATCCGACATTCTTGACCAAAATATATAGTGGTTATAGGGCGTAATACCGGCTCCTACTGATGATGAGTCGCCAGTAAGCACGAAACGAATGTGCATGAGATTATACTTTCCGTTCATGCTGCCTTTGGTTTATCCTTCTGGTCACAACTGAACTAATTTGTTACTAGGTTCGCAACGAACATAAACTGTTTCTTGTTTGCCACCACAAATATATATATATATATATATATATATAGACAATACAATTAAACAATTATATATATATATATATATATATATATATATACGCGATGTGGCGAAAGCTACAAACAGTTAATGTTCGTGACTGCATAGAAATTGTGCAGCCGACTTTTCCAGTGAAGTACAATGTATGCAAGAATACTAGAGGTGAGAGCCGCATATCTAATTTTGCGTTATATATATATATACAATGCGGTTTGATCCTCGCTAGTCAGTTTGCCATCGTACTCTGATGATGATCATGGAAGGTCGAAACGCGTCAGTGCGTTGCGACTGGCAGTAGTTTTGTTATATTGTTCGACGACTGGTTAAGTAAAATATAAACATCTTGATTGTCGAAAGATTTTTTCAAATGGGAGCTTTAGTGAAATTCATAATATCCTTGTCATGAGCATAGCTAAAGAGAGTTTTCATCAGAAATCAATTATCTCTAATTTGCTCCTCAATTATGTATAAGTGAATACATACAATATATATATATATATATATATATATATATATATCTATATATATATATATATATATTATGGAGAAACACAAATTTAAACGGAAGCAGAGCGTGAACTAAAGGAATAAAAATCACTTACGAGCATTGTTTCTACTACAGGCTCAATTCCTTAACATGCTTTTTCTGCTGAAAAATCAGGCTACAATTTGTTTATCCACAGAGCTGCATATGTAGCTAAATCATTTCTATTATTGCTTTTAGTAAGTAAATTAAAGTTAACGTCTGGAAAGCACACGGTCCTAGATTTTCAAAATATAATAATTCATTTCATACGTAGATTTAAAATATGTAAAATCTTGGTTCCCTTACATTTCCAGGCACACAACCTGTTCTTTCATTGATTGAAGGGTTCTCAGTTGACCCGCCATTCTGATGCCGGTCATAAGCTGCTTGCCTGAATATGTTGTTGAAACATAATTAATCACATTTTTTCTAAATTTCCAGGACTTCTTTTCCGGTCCCATTTTCAGCGTTGACACCACACTGACAGAGTAAACTACATGTGTAAAATGTTGTTTTCACTGTGAGTATGGTGTCAACCCGTCACTGCGGGAAATTGTCTCCAAACATAAACGAAATAGTGCGACATTGTTTCCAGTAAATGGCTAAGCTAAAACACTGCATGCCATCATTGGTCAAAGTAATTGAATGAAAAATATTCGTCGATTGTATTTTTCATTTTGGCTGCACATTGTGTTTGTCAGGTCTATTAACGATACTGGTCTACTATAGGAAACTTCTCTAATCTAGTTCTTTTCTCGTCAATCTGCAGCATATCGACGATTGTGCATCACCTCTTCGAGCACGATGTAGTATGTCCGTTTTTAAATCAAGTGAACACGGTTTTAAGGATTATTTTTGCACATAACAATTTCTTCAAGTCAGAGTTGATAATACTAAGCCTCTAAGGTTTGTATAGGACAAAATATAAAGTCCTGAACAAATATTTCGTAAATTAGCATATGTAATCAATAACGCCGATATATATATATATATATATATACGCACCAGAATGTTATTAGCTAAATACGTGAGTACGTTAACAAATTACTCGAATTACTGAATGGGTGCACATGGTCTGTCAATTGTATAAAGTTGAGTTCTTCTAAGACATTTCTGATCATACGCACATTCATACAAACCTGTATATTTCTATATTTATATGATCCATAACTACATGCATGAATATAATTATATAAGTAACTTTGTGGGCTCGGACATACGCATGTTAGTGCTGCAATGGTTTTCAGATCCATTTATCTATGCAAGCGATTAGCATTGCCGACATGTGACCCAACCACCGTCATTAAAATTCACTTACGTATATTTTATGTAATAATACTTCTTTGGATTACAGTTTATTGATGATCCATATATGCACTTGGGTTAATTATGAGTGTATTGAATTAAACAAATTATAAAATATAATCGTTTCTTTGCTATATGTTTAAAAATAAAAATAAAATCGCACACTGACGAACTTATATTATATTATGGTTAGTCATCATAACATGATTTCATTAGGGAATGTTAGACTGGCAAGCGTAGATGCTGTATACATTTATAATACCGTCGCCAAACAAGATGCATTTTATTGCAATTAGCATTTTATAAAGGAGTCCCCGGGAAGTCTTGTAGTTCATAAATATTATGAAAATATTTTACAGATTGATATCTTCTACCTGCATTTCGTTCAAAAAGGACTTATTGAAACAAGTTATAGATTTATTTACTGAAAAAAATATTTCCAGTCACGTTAGCAAACAGTTTGATGCATTTTTTGGAAATAATACTTCAGGAAAATCAATCCGTCAGGGTAAAATTAAACGAGAGATTCCTGGATGACATTTTAACTTGAAATCATGACCATAATAGAATTTAAAAAAATTCTTATTTTAGATAGACAAATACTTTACTACCAACCTATGAATTAGTGAACACACATACAGGTACAGACTCATGATTAGTCTTGACCACGCTATAATTCGTATATCTTAATTCGTTATTGCGATTCTTAATTTTTACTGTAAATAACTTTCACAAATCCATTGTTATCACATTATTAAAATGGAGCCCCTATAGAAACTTATGAGTCATTTAACTGGGCAAAACCACGATATTTCATAGTATAAATAAAATCTACAAGCAAAGCGCAGCTAAATTAAGATTTTCGTAAATTCAGATATTTGAGTTACATATATATATGGATGTTTGATTAAATTTACAATAATTTAATTTCATGAAACTACATATTTTATGTGATTTTTTCCATCCAATTAAAATAAATTTAGTTCATTTATTTTCCTTATAAAATTACTTAGAAATTATTTCATTGCGCAAGGCATGGAATACGCAATATTTGTTGAATGATGACATGATAGATAAAATACACTACTACTTTTTATGCAGAGGGCAAAATAATCATGGCGTTATTAACATTTAGTTTATTTGTTTTTCTTAAAGAATTCTTCAGAAATTATTACATTCCGAAAGGCATGGAATACACAATATTTGCTGAATGATGAAATTATTAACAAAAGTAACTGCTACATTTTATGCAGAAGGCAAAATAATTATGGCGTTATTGACGTTTGGAAATATTTCAAGTTTTCATTGTTGTATTAATAGCAAAATTAGTTTATAAGCACTTGCTGGTCGCTTTCGTCAGAACTGTGATTCATTTCGGCCAAAATTAACCAAAAGTACAACAATATCAAGAGGATGTACCCTGAAGAAGACGTTTGGTATGGGTTGTCGAAATATCGCTGGACAAAATAATTGTTAAATTTGCCTGCCTGAATTATTTTTATTGTCTAAAATAAATTTATTTTCCATTTGAAAGATTTATGCGCCGAGTATTATTGAAATAAAAAGCATGGATTTAAAAAAAGACCGACATATCGATCAAAATAACAATAAAAATATCAACAGTGTGAAATTTCCATTTCCACGCAAAATAAACAATTTCAATATAATTGTTTTATTGCTTGAGCAGATAATTTGACGTAACTGCCACATCGATGTTAATGGAGAAATAGACGATGCATCCTTTGTATCATTTCTAATCAGGTGAAAAATTTACTTGAGAAATTGCTGCACTAATACCTATAGTCTCTTATCAGCCTCATTATCAAGAAAAAGGTCAAAATAATAATAATTAATATGGGACAAATGACGGTTAAAAATGCTAACAAGAAAGTCCGCTAGTAAAATAAAAGGAAGTAGTTCTTTAAGATGAATTAAAATATAAAATGTTTAAAAATAACCCCTTTCAGGAAAGTTAATGTGAAAAACTATCAAATATTTCATTATTACTACATAAATATAATGTTTGCCTGTCAGAGTTAAAGCTTTCTTTAGAAAGTATAGAATTAAACTTACCCAACGAAACGGACTCTAGGAAAGCCAGACGCGCTGTCACATCATAACTAGAACAAATTGCCGGTAACTTCTCTAGCAACTCGTCGCAAATGCCACGTACAACCAGTTCCCTGGGCACTTCTCCCCCAGCAGTTGATGGACTGGTCGCATTCTCGCTGGTTGATGGCGTTGCTCCTTCTACACCTAGTTTTGATTCTCCCGATGATTGACTTGCTTCTTTTGGTTGGATACTGAGGATGCAGTCAAGAATTTGGCGCGCCATTTTTCTATGATACCTATAATATGATGCATGCATAAGGTGAGGTTTTGCACTTAAGTGAAAAAAAACGCAACTAGAAAGAAGTTACTTTCCTTAAATCAAATTTGCGAGCTTCAGTTAAGCACCAATGCCTTTGTACTTATAATTGTCTAATAACGCAAAGCTACCATCAGTCGCACATACGGACGTGTTTCGACATTCCATGATCATCATCAGCGAACGATATATATATATATATATATATATATACATATATAGCATATATATATATATATGGAAATCGGATTGAATATGCAACCCTTACCTATAGTAGTCTCGTGTACTTTATAATTGACAGAAAATGTCGGATGCACAATTTCTAAGCAATCCTAAACATTAACTTTTTTTACAGCTTCTGCCACATATATATAGTTAATACAAGGAAACAAACATTGATTGAGCAGGTTGTGGTTACAATTCTTTCAATCAAGTTTGCGAGCTTGTAGTGAACACAAATAAAATTGTGCTTATCCATTTGTCGAAACAGCAAAATTAGAAAATACTCTAAATTCGTGGGCTTTGGAATATAAATTAAAAATATATCTTTGAACACTGAAGATCTATCGTATTAGATTTAAAATTTAAGGGAAAAGTTAAAGGGGAAAAAGCCTTGGAGCCATTTTATCTATAAGTAATAATTTAAAGCATATCATGTCAGAAGCCACAGACACGAGAAAAAATTTTCCTACTTCTTCTGTACTATTTATTTTGTACTTAGGCTAACCGGCCTATATATCTAATAATGAAATGCGCATTTGAATTTATTGAATGATTAGCATAATTTTGCATTTCAACTTACATGGTAGTCATAAAATCGCAGTGAAAAGACCGATTGGAGAAGCTAAATTTGGGATGCTCGGCAGACTACATAAAATTCCTACTCTGCATTTAATTTAACCTAAAATTTAGCGATAACTTTTTTCTTTGTTTTCTTGTTTCCGAATTTTAGCCCGTGTTGCTATTATATGGCAGAAAACCAAGAGAAGAACTTTCAAGTTTTATAATGGATATTACGTAAGGATCATTTGGCTTAAATAACAAACTTTAGCTCAAATTTGCATCTGGTCATAATTCATTGTGAGCTGTCACCGATTCTACCAAAAGGCATTTTGCGATAATTTTTACAACGCGAGAGAACGATCATTAAATGCGTATTTACAAAGTTAAGATTTTTATTCACACGCCATAAAAATAAGTGTCACCAAAGACACAACTCACGTAATATCGGCATTCTCATGAAGTCCAAAAGCCTCTGGACTATCTAACATTGGCAAGTCTGAAGAAATACGTTCCAAATAGTCAGCGATCTTGGCTCCTCGCAACATGGGATAGTTCGGTGCGAACCAGAATTGGCCTGTTGTTTAATACGAGAAAAAGGATGAGAAATGAATAATTTTGCATTTTCTAGACATATAAATATATAATATATTCGTCGCTGGCACACAAACCATTATAAAATTATAAGAACTAAAATTATAAGATCCACCGGCGATAAGTTATACAGCTTAATACCACAAGAATTTCCTATAAATAAACTAATAAAGCCACTTTCCCAGGTAAATTTAAATGTGTACACATATATAGTAAAGTGACGTCTAATGACAGGATTTTAATTATATATATATATATATATATATATATTCAGTTTGAATTAAAACTTTAAGAAAATTACTAAGGCCATTCATTAAGTAAACCGGCTTTATCTATTTTAGAACACATGAAGAACTTTGCAGAATGTACTGTGACTAGCACTCAAACCCTGGCATGCATACTTCATGCGGTCTTTCGTTTATCCTTCTGAAACTATTTGAACTTGGTGGGCAACACTTCATTCAAAATTGCATATTTATTAGTTTTAAGCTACAACAGTATATAACTATTATTTATTTAATTGTATGATGTCAAGATTATCGTGAAATATGAGAGCTGGTATCGATCAAGGCCAGAGTGTATGGATTTTCTGGAGAACATGCGATCATAAAAAAATTGTAATTCTTAAATATGGTGAAATTTTGCATGTTTTGAAATTCTTTGTGTTGCTAACTTGTCCAAACTCAGCACCCAGAGTTTTGGTACCATATGCCACATCAGTAACAAAAGTGTTGGTACGAGGTACCGACTCGGCGATTATTGTGTTGGTACCATTTAAGGACTCTGTATATATTATTTATATGTATATATAGTCTCAATGTTCGAGTCTTTATACGAAGTTAACTCAACCACTGCTTGTATATACATTCGTATAGTAAATTGTAGTGTCCAATTAGGCCACACTCCCTGATCAAACATATAGTGTTTAGGGCGTATTTCCGGCTCCTACTGATGAGTAACCTATAAACACGAAACATATGTGTACATGAAATTATGCCTCAAGTTCACGCTGACTGATTTTTCCTTCTGATTCCTTTTGAACTAATTTGTTACTAAGTGCGCAAAAAATAATGCATAGTCAGAATTAGTTATGTGGCGTTTATGATACATGCATACTCAATAAAAAATGATGAAACAAGTGGGTCATGACATCATTTGCACAATGTTGACAAAATAATCGAGTTCAAACAAGAAGAAACAATCGATGAGTAGCATTCTTGAAAATTGGAATAACAATAATTGCTGTTGAAATCATATAAGATTCAGTCGGCTATAAACAGTGATGGACTGGCCCTCATATTTATTATTCATTTAGTTCACCTAGTGTTTGTAATCCATTTCGTGCATTTGCATTCACTATATTTATGTAGATAAGAATGTTTAGTTATATCTTAGTGAAACGTTCAGGCAAGGTGATTGTCCAGACTGGCTTATTGTGTATAAATTGAGACCAAATAAAGGAACCGTGACCAATCAGTTTAAAAGCAACTTATCACGAAGAACAAAGCCGAAATGTTTCTTGGAAAAATGATTTGCCAGTTTAAATATTCAAAGTCAAATTAATACATTTGACCAAGGCTGAGTTAAAATCAATGCTGGTGATAATTGCGTCTAGCATGAGAAAGTGATATGAATTAGCAAGAGAGAGCTTAATAATAGCTTCAGTAAGATTATTCATGAACCTACCGAAAAAGGTTTGTTGGGAAGAAAAATCTACAAATTAAACAAAATTTGAATTAACAGGGTACATTTTCAACGTAAATATAGGTAATCTTTAAAGAATATGCTGGTGCATTAATTCATATATTTTGAAACTAAGTGGCGCGGTTTCTGTCTGGGATTGCTTTTTATAATATTCTTTCGAATTAAATAAAGTGGGGGGGTGGAGGAATTCTGAAAAATAGACTAAACAAACAAATTCGGTACAAACTTCTAGTGTAGGGGATGAGTTTTGGGGCTGGTATAAATGCCGAAAATTCAAATCCCAGCCGCAACAGCTTTGTAAAATAACGATGAATGACAATTGGAGTCAAAATTGGGTTTTCATGAATTTTATCTGCTTTCTTATGAATTTTTAAAAATAATTTGTCCACATGTATATAATTGAAGCTTATCAAAGCAACTACACCAGTGAAATGATGTGTCTTATACTAACAAATTGGGTATGGCTACTTGTAAATTTGTGTAGAATGCAATATTGAAAAGGATGATACGATGTAAAAGACTATCCAAAGTCAAACGTTCTCATATACCTGAAAATTGCAGTCAATGTGCAGCCTCGTTTCTTCAAGGAGTGGGCTGCGAGACGTGAAATCAGATGCTCCCAGTTCAATACCCAGTCGCCGAATTTGCAGAAATTAATGATAAATATCCAATAAGGAGGAAATTGTTTTTTTGGTGATTTATACTTGCTAAATTGTGCCATGTTTATGATAAATTGATAGCATACATACTATCAAATCTTGAAGTTATACTATAATTTACATATACCCATCATCGATGGAATAGTTGCCAACTTGTTTTAACACATTCAGCGTAGCTGGTTAAAACTTTAGATCAAAAGCAATTACATTAGGGATTTACTTGAAATAATGACAGACCAAAACAAAAAATTGGTCAAATATAAAAAAGAATCGATTGCGATGTGCGGTCTTGTAATTCTATAGAAGGAATTGCACGACTCTGAACTCGACACTCCAGGTTAAATCCTCACCGCGACAATTGAGGCAGATACGTATGTGTGCGCAATATAAACTAAACTGGTCAAATTGATGGATTGCATTTGTTTTTATGCAAAATAAAGTAAATATCAAAAGAATTAAAAAAAATATAAATTATTCTCGAAATGGGATTACTTCCGACATCACAAGTCAAACTGAAATCCGTAATATTTACAAGTGAACAAGTGTATTTATGTTGTTATGTGTCCATTAAAAACGTAGAGTTTTATCCAGATAAAATATAAACTCGATGGCACCTAAGTTTAAAAAAAAACAAAACGATGCGTGTCTTATTAATTAAACACCTGATTTATAGTCTGATCCTCCAGATGGTTGACTAGTTAAAGCAATAGCTCCACCACAATTGCTTGTTGCAGTGGTGCCATATTTTGATGACGTCAGCACACGAAGTGTGGAATTAGCCAATGCGGCGGAGGCATTACTCGTCGTATTTGCGGCCATTACACCGGCTGACGCGCCTGTGGTCGCTGCTACACCTGACGTTCGGTCCGAGGGACAAACCATTGTTTCATTGAACCATACGCGGCACATCGTATTCAAAAGGCGTTTGTCAAAATCATCCGTTACTCGGCCGCCATACTGAATTTCACTCAGCATGTAACAAACACATTTCCAGTTGACAGTCTAATTACCATAAATATCAAAAAATAACACGGTAATAGCTCACTAAGCCAATTCACAAAGGTATGAGAATTTTCAAGAAGACAATAACATGACAATATCATAGTACACAAATATCGAATTTATTATCAGAATTTTCTTCCTAAAGGCTGCTCGTCACGTCGTTAAATCTGGAGTTGCACAAACTATTGATTAACTCTGTCTTGATTGGACAGAACTTTTCGCAATATCCGTAGATTTTATCCACACAGTATCGTATCATATTAAAAGATACCAGTCCAAGCAACATAACTGCGGAAGTCTTGCGTCTGAAGAGTCTCCAACACCAAAGAATTGTTAATTCTGCCTTGCAAGTTACAAATTGCCCAAAACTGGCAGCGCTGACAATTGAGATAACGGCTCAGGCATGCAAATATTTATACGAAAATCTACGTCCAACGTAAAAAAATTAAATAAGCATTAGGGTATGTGTTCATTTGACAATGGTAATTTCCATTTGAAGGACAACGAATTGTATGAAAACTGATTCTTTGATACATTTAAGAATATACCAAAATGGCGATTGAAGTGCCATTAACAGGAGCTTCAGTTTGTTTTGTGGCTTTATGGGCGATAGAACAGATCTTATTCACTTGACGTCTTAATTACGAGCAAGCACACTTTCTATACACTATCAGCACGATAGTGATAATTGTGCAATGGAAATAAAATTAGCTTCAAAACTGCAAATTCTACATGTGCTGTCGACAAATTCGATTCAACATATATAATTGTTTGGACTTACGAATGGGATGTCTGTTTGCATTATGTACTGACATGGTTCAAAATAAAGTTGACGAAATCCGAACGGGCTCCGATTAACATGGGATCATAAATATTCTGCGTATGTTGAAATAATCTAGAGGAAGTAATACAACATTATTTAACAATTAACCTTAAATATTTGTTTCTGAAGTGTCTATGTGAATTGGTTCACATTACATTTGAGTATTACCAGAAAAACTTAGTAACAGGTAAGGTACGCTTTTGTTTCCTACTTGTCGGTAACTAGGAACAATATTTCAGAAGATTGATTTTAATTCTCATTTCATAAACCAGTTAAAGGTAACGTGAAAAACTTCTTCGTAAAATTACTCTTGTCCAATTTTTTTCACTCGTAATTATTCTCAAAGTTTTCTTCTATGTTGGGCATTTTCTGTTATTATCGAGAATTCTGAAATTATTTCTCCAACTAAACAGGTTTCATTTTAATGTAGAACAATTTTACACCAAACACGCACAAAGATAGAAAATATTAGAAAAAATCTAAAGTGGCGAAAACATTAGCCAAAGGCCGATATGCACACGGATTTCTAGAAGGGAAATGGTAATCCAGAGAAAAACTTCAAATATTAAATTCTTAATGAATTCCGATGCAATAGAATGAATCTAATGTGCACAGACAGAAACTTAAAAGAAAGCACTACTGATCATGTAATTTATACACAAATTCTAAAGACGGTGTTTAGTTGCGCCGAATTTTGATGTTAAAACGGCGCCAAAATAATCGATAGCTCGAGGGAACAATAAACGGTGTCTAGCATTGATGTAGACCTTAAGAATGAAAAAGATGTAAGAAATGAATTTGACATAATTTATCATGGAATTGATTTAAAGTAAGTCAATATATGATATTATGAATGAAACAGCGGTCGACAAAATTAACTAATTGAATAATGCGTCGATATCATAAATAAGAAACAAAAACTAGCTGAAGCCAAATATCAAGTATTCCGATTAGCTTATTAGTGACTTTATACATTTTCTACTTGGCATTCAATTGTGTACGGTACCACTCTTTAGATTGTCATTCTTAACTTCTTATTTTATTGTATTTATTAATCTAGGACCTTTATTTAGTTCAAACAATTGTCGGTGGACTTTTACCTTATTTATCAAATTTACTTCCACTGGCTAATACTTAGTTAGTTCATTTTTTTAAATATTCTTTCCTGGCCAACGTTTCTTCAGCTTCATATCAAAATTACACTATTTTAATATTGCTTACTTTTTGATAAAAAAGTCAGGCATGATTTTAAAACTAGTGAATATGCATTAAAATTCCCCTTTCCTAACCATTTTGGTTAGTTTTAGTTACGTCACTTCACATGGTAAGAATAAAAAAGTGCCAAATAACATTTTTATTCTTGTAGTTACACTAACATGGATGTAAATGTGTAGAAATTTAAATTAAACTAAATATTACGCAGCCGTTATACTTGCAATCACGGATCCTCTATATTAAGTCTGCTGCGAATACTCATGCCGTTTAAACATGGTGGTCTTTATATGTTTGATAATCCGTAGAATAAAGAGGATTCATGATACTTGATCTCTTTGTCGACGACCTTAAACATGTTTCTAAATGCGTACACCATCTCTGTAAGGCATAGCTCGTGAAATCTTAGCACAAATTGATTTTTTTTAATACAAGAGGGCTTTACAATAACGGGAGCACCATCTGTTTATTTAATGGAAATTAATTGATTGGCACGTTTCGACTAAGTGTGTTTGTGTCAATGATCAGCACTCCACGGTGTAAACGGGCGGGTGACCCAAAATAAATTCTACAGAAAATAAAATTGAAATGTAAAGAAGTTGGATTTATGCCTCTTTCAATTTTGTGCTCAATGACAAATCGTACCATGTCAACAATAAACAGATAACATACTTCGACAAGGAATATCTGTTAATAAGTCGCTCTTTCAGCAGAATACCGATTTCCTCCAACAAATCGTCGAAAATAGCCATTCCAAAAGTAAACAAAAGTTTCTTTCACAGGTGAACGAAATATGTCCAACTCAAGTGCACAGGTAAATGAGTTAGGAGAATGGAGAGAATAGCGATAGCTAGTCTATTATTGAGTCCACAAGCATATTTGTGTATCCTATACCTAGAAATATCAAAATTAAAATCTATAATTAAAACATAATGCATACATAGCACAAGTTTGTTAATAAAAAAGTGGCAGTCGTTTATGTAAATGTAAAAATGGACGACAGGCTAAATGAATTTTTTGGCGTGGTCTATCATATTGTATTTTAATGCGAGCGCGAAAATCCACATTCTTTCGGATTATATTTTCTACAAGTATTGAGGCAGGAACTTGGTAGTTGAAAAAGGAATATATCCTGTAAGCATACATGGATTGGAATAAAATCCGCGAACATAGCACCGTTCCGATTTCACAGAGAAGACATTTTATACGCAATTTATCCTACAGAACAAGAAAAAACTGTTCGGCGAAATTTTACTGCCAAGAAAAGACGGTTTTTAACCTAATTTTATTGGTGAAAGCTTATCCTGAACGACTCATTTATTTATGTGTTAGTAATATGGATAATGGTTTGGGTAAAATGTAGTGCAATAAAAGTCATGCTAGTAATAAATCATTTTGGCTTAAAATTAGTATTATCGATGAAATTAATGGCCACTCCTAGATACTGATTGTGAATGAATATGTGAAATGTTTTTCTACCTGTAATGATTGACTGTATTTGTTATTCATTTTATTTATTTATTAATTTTATTATCACATTGATTTATGGATATTGATTGTTATCCAAATTGATTTCCAAGAGAAACTAGTTATTAATCAATTCTTTTTTAATCCCGCTTCTTTTTATTGCCATCCTTATGGAGAGGAAAATTTAAAGTCTGATATATATATATATATATATATATATATATATATATTAATCATTTAATTGTCAGATTCTTTATTTTTTCGTACGATGTATAATTGATAGCACAGTCATGCGTAAACTTACTTAATCCTACTTTTAATTTGCAATCTCTGCTTTTAATTGTAGGGAAAGATACCCATTGTCGCTACAAAAATCTATTCTTCTACTATTTCATCTTCCTTTTATTCTTCGTCTTTTTTATCTTCTTCTAATTCTTCTTATTATTTTTTTTTATTAATAGTAGTAGTAGTAACAGTATTAGTGTTAGTATTAATATTAGTAGTACTGTTGGTAGCAATAATAGTTGTGGGAAAATAG
This sequence comes from Eudiplozoon nipponicum, assembly GCA_029291075.1. Classification (NCBI taxonomy): domain Eukaryota; kingdom Metazoa; phylum Platyhelminthes; class Monogenea; order Mazocraeidea; family Diplozoidae; genus Eudiplozoon; species Eudiplozoon nipponicum. The sequence goes on along the minus strand of JAQBSW010000863.1, from coordinate 94,982 downwards.
TAGTACTAAAATCGGTAATAGTATTATTATGACCTGGTCAAACAAGACAAATAAATGAGCAAGGCCTTTGCACATACGATGCACATTTTTCAATAGTTTCGTTATGAATAATAATCGTCTACTATATCATGCTCTTGATGTTAATGGACATATTGTCAACAAAAATCAGAACTACCAGGGATGATTAAATAAATTGCAAACTGCATAATAATAAGTCGCTTTATCAAACGTTCTGATGGCTTTTTGTTACAGCAATTGACGACATGGTGGTGCTATCGAATTCGGCTTCATTTGCAGTTCTGGTTATCTCTGTCAAGAACCGTAGTCAAGAATTTGGATCGTCTTGCCAAGTTAGATAATCTGACGTTAGATGAGCCTTATGAAACATAACTTTATTTATTCAGTTGTTTGAGATTGCGAGTCACCTAATAATATAATAATATAATAAAAGTTGAATATGACAATTATACTTATATTTAATAAAATATTTTGGAAAAGTCTAGAGAAATTCAAATAATTCTTCGTTTTTTGCTACATCTCGCTGTATAGTTGACATAGAAATTATGTTTACCTTACTCGCATCCATATCATCAAGATGGTTTTGAACAAATTGAAGACTGGCGTTTAGATCAGCTGTGTTAAACTCGTATGGAATGCACCAACCTAGGGCGCCAAACTTTCGTCGCTCTTGCACTGCACAGTGAAGATAGGCTACTGCGTAAACCATCGGTTTCCATTGACTAACGTTGCACATGTCTAAATAATCCTGTTGAATGAAGTGTAATTGCATATTGATTGATAGTTATTATTTGAATATATCCTTATTAATCACATACATCACTAATCGTAATCTTCTCCGGATTGATAAACATTTTAATGAATTCATGCTTATGACTTTTACAATCAGTTAACGACTTCAAGAAACAGACCTGTTACAGCCGAACGTCATTCACTTAAAAACTGTTTAAAACTGTTGATGTTTTCCAATAAACCTATCCCATAAAATTTTGGAATGATGCGGCTTTGTACAAAACAAAGATGATCTTACCGAAAGTTCAAGTTCTGCTTAGTACAGTTCCTAAGATTGAATGTTTAACAATTAGTTCATATAAACAGGAGAAGTCAATCTGGACATGGCGATGGCAATATATATCAGAAGTAATTACTTATTGCAAGGACTGTGAAGCATTTCAATACACATGTTGAATTTCATTTTAGTCCAAAACGAAAACCAAATTTTACCTTTAGAATTGAAATCAAAATCAAAAGTTTATAATGTGAAATAGCGCTACAGACGTAGTATCGCTTACCTGTTCCTGTGCGAACAAATGTACAATTACCAATAAACTAAATAATTAGACTATAGCCGAGAAACTGCTGAATTCCTTATAGATGAAGGAAAATTAACCTGGACTTAGTGTCTTAATTGAGGAAATATTTACTCTGTATAGGCCTTATTTTTACGTTTCTAGAAAGTGGTCATTGGATAGTAAAAAATGCTAAACTCTGAATACCTAGTTACGTGTGTGAAAAATACCTGTGGTAAAGAGGAATATGTCTGTCGAAGGCTGGCTTTAATGCCCTGCGGCGGTTCATTTGTGAAACGAACGGAGATCTGCAACAATGCGATGGGAAATGCTGGATGAATTTCGGTCGTTAGCCACAAGCGAAAACTTGGATGCAATTTTGAAGAGGTGTTTGTATTATTCGTCACCGTCTGCTGGTCAAGATTGCTTCCCATTATCGAGGATTCGTTTGCAGATGCTAATGTGTGTATGATAAAAAGAAGGCATATTATTTTCATAATTAATAAACAGGATATTTGATATTTTAGCGCTTTCTTAGTGCGCTACATCCGATTTTAACATAATTCCATTTAAAATAAAGTGCGTTTCCGCAATCGGATATGCGTATTCTTGCTGAGATTTGAATGCAACATAAGCGATTCTTTAAAAAAAATCGAAAACCCATAAACCGAAGTAAATAGGTTCAGCATCAATAGATACTAAACATGTTCGAAGAAAGTTACTTCTGAAAAAATGATTCATGATAAGTTAAACCTTTGAAGATAGAACTCACAGTACATTTCTCTTTAAAGAAATTAAAAAGTTTAATATATAAAAGAAATTTATCTACCAGCAATGATGTGGTTTAATTATTTCATAGGGTATGAAATTTATTTTGTCAAAAAAATCATCTATTGGTTATTATACAGAAAATTATTCATGTAATTGTGTATTAAATGTTGCGCATCTAGTAAAAAATTAGTTCAACTATGACGAAGGATAAGTCAAAGGCAACATGAACGGAACGTCTAATCTCTTGCACATTCGTTTCGTGCTTACTGAAGACTCATCAGTAGGAGCCGATATTACGCCCTATACCCACTATATATTTTGGTGATAATAGGGCGTGAAGCCGGTTCCCACGGATGAGTCGGCAATAAGCATGGTGCCAATCTGAACGAGATTAAAAATTCTGTTCGTGGGTGGGGATAAGACCTATCGAAATGAAGGTCTCGACCTAGGTATAAACACTAATGCCATTATATATATATATATATATATATCAGTTTCGTCCTTATTGTCAACTCCCTAAGTATATATATATATATATATATATATATATATATATATATATCGATTTTTGTGTTTGTTTGTGTTCGTTTTAAAGAGGATATTAGAAAGAAACGGTTCTTTTATCTGAATTTCAACGTCTTGTATTTAAATCACGCTATCTTTTTTAACCAATTGTTCTATAACAAAGGGCATACATTTTAGTAAATGAAATTATCAGCTACTTGTATGCTTTACGACAAGATTTCGTAGCAGCAAGCAATTTAATAGAAAATCTCTGACACTATAACATAATAATAAAAATTACCTAAAATAATAAAACAGTGATTTAAATTTAACATTTAATGTAATGCACTGTTGAATCAGCAAAGGGGTGTTGTGTGAATGTGAAACCAATCATCTGTGGTCTGTGGGTCTGTGGGTCTCATCTGCCGATGCTGAAATTCCGAACGCTGTTTAGAAATGTTACATAAATACGAAGCATTTTTGTTTTCTTATGCAATAATTTGTCTACAACAACAACATTATATATATATATATATATATATATATATCCTGATCTGTGTTGTGATTAATACAGGCTGAGTTCGTTGAATATATTAAATGCCTCAGTGACGGCAGTCGTCGTCAATGTCCAGTATATCACAAGTTAGTAAAAAGAAACTAATGAAGGAAGCAAAATATATGTCTACATGTTATTAAATTCTATTAAAGTGCTTTAAATTAATTTTATTTCCTGAAGTGAAACGGCATTTTATCTATTATTAAAGGGGGTCTCGCTATTTGTAACTTTAACTTGAATGCATTTACTCCGAGGATTCAACACAAGCAATGATTTACCAAAAACATATATTGGATAAAATGTGAAATTATTTGCTATACACCGTGGCGTATATTCTGACACTGAACTAAATGCTCGAGTACTTATGTCCGGTTTCAGCAATTCTGGCTACTACCAAGAAGTGTTAAACAAAGGTGTATCTTGATAAAATAGATAAATTGTATTTGAGTCTCTTGACAATTTTTATTCTAAATCACCAGTACGTAATATAGAGTAGGTAAATTTGTCAAAAGTGAGTTTAGTTCATGAATTCGTCGATCTTAGTTAATGGCGTTACGAGAATATATAGCTTGGTCTAGAAAGATTACCTCCACTGTTCGGTAAACCACATGCAAGTACTTCATCTGAACCACCACCAGTTGTTTGGGGTTGCACCTCATTTGAGACCGACTGACTCGACGACACCGATAGCAGTAGCTCCAATAACTCGTTCAAATAGTCCAATGATAAGTGACAGTTCTGCAAAAGCAGCCAACCACCTGTTTGTCCTAATTGACTGAATAATGCTCGAGCATGGATCTCTTGACCCTGGCCCATTGATATGGCTCGACAATTTATCTATTTATTAAAAAAACCAAAGTTATAAAAATGTACAGTTTAAGTAGTAGTTAATGGTTTCGCATAACATAAAGAAATTAGCAATCAGTATACCGGTCCACAGGCACGAGAGAAGTCTAAGAATATACTTGTGAAAAGTCATCGCAACTCCACTAGACTAATAAAAACATAGAATATAGCTGCCTGGAAAGCCGAAATGTTATTATTAAAAACTTTGTAATATTAGCAGTTTGATCATTTGTGAACTTTGCACTTGTTCCTCATTTGTTATCACAAATGTAGTGAGTAGTGCGCAAAGTACCGGCTCCTACTCATGAATCGTCTTTAAGCATGTAATGCACTTGTGAATGAGCTTAGACCTCTCGTTCAGGCTGACTTTTGTACATCTTTATAATCATATTTGAACTAATATTTTACTGTGTAAACTATAGTTAATACAAAATTGCATATATATAAGTTCTCTGCAACAAACATTATATATATATATATATATATATATATATATATATACATACATATATATATGTGTGTGTGAGTGTGTGTGTGTGCATTAATAGTCTTTCGTGGAATAGGGTGACCACAGTATTAAAATAAATTTGTTGTTGCAATTTTCACCATTGTTTAAAATATAAGAACAAAACAACGTACTCCATGGAATAAAATTTATTAATAAATCTTATTTCTACCAGTATCTACAGCCATTGTTCTGGATTCGTTAGTATATTCGTTCATCCAATCCCACTGTACATTTGTCGTAACCAATCTCCTCTTCGTTATGTTAGCCTTTGTTTTGCGCAATTTAGACCACTACTTTTGCGCAATTTAGACCACTCCTTTTGCGTAACGTCATTTTGTGTGTCATCGCTTTCAATGCAATTGCGCCGTAATTGGTGTGTGTGTCGTATTTTGCGAAACGTTGACTAATTTTAAAGGCCTGTCAGTTATGTCTTTGTTCCATTTCAATTTAATTTCTTTTTAAATTTTTTTCTGCACGTTTAAGCAGGGCTTCAGCTTATTAATTGCATATATATATATATATATATATATATATATATATATATATATATATATATATATATATATATATATAATTGAATGACATCATGATTGCTGCGAAATATGATAAAATGATGTCAATCAAAGCTAGAGTGTATAGATTTGCTGGGGAAAATGTGCTCAGAAGATGACATTTGAAATTTTGGCGAAATTTAGTATATCTCGAACTCAATTGTGTTGGTAACTTTTACAAACAGGGCGTATATCATATATAGTGAATTGTCTTTGGTGTCATATTATCGAAGAATATATAATCTTAACTCCATTTCATACTAAACGTATATTACTATAGAACATTTTATCGTCCAATGGCCTCATTTTCCTCAACCAAATATGTAGTTGGCATTGAGCGTAATACCGGCTCCTACTGATGAGTCGTCAGCAAGCACGAATGGCATGTGTACATAAGGGTTTACATTTCATTCCTGTTGGCTTTTTGTATCCTTTTGGACCTAACTGAGCTAATTTTTTATTAGGTACACAGTATCTAATACATCAAATTCTAAATAAAAATATGATTCTCGTTAATCTGTTTGCTGCTGTCTTGTGAAATTGACCATAACAAAATCGAAACGCATCAGTACGTGAGACTGACTTTAGCTTTGCTTTGTTTTGTATTGGTTGCAAATATGTAATTTGTACAACTTTTAAGTCCACAAAATGGGTTAAAATAAATGTTATCCATACTTGCATAATCTAGGATTTCATGATCAAGCCTGTTTCTTATGACCAATTTTGAACATTATTAATCCAAGTGCTAGAATAATAATTTTTCGCACAAAATTATTTATAGCATGGCTCCAATGCCGGTGTGATTTTCTTTCATAATCTTTTCACGATGAAGAATTTTTTGAGAAAATTTATGTGCCAATGCTAATAGTTCATTTATGTATTGTTTCATATTGTAAGTGCTATTTCACATTTGCACGTCGGGAAAAATTCTTTTTGGTATGCATAAAACTTACACCTTTGAATTATCCCTTCATTTCGGGATAGCATTTTCTTAATGGAAAATCTTCAGATATGTAAATAGAATAAGCCTATTTCATATTAGATTTAGAATAGGAAATTTTATAGAAAATTGTAGTAGAAAATAATGAGTGTAATATTACGTTTAGAAATTCGATTTGACTAAAACAATATTTTCATTGAAACGTTAACAAAAATCAAATGTGCCCCTGAGTATGTCTTGCCTGATTTTTTTTAGCAAGAGCCTCGATTTGTGCCGTCGGATCTGAGCCCATACTTAACAGGCCCACCATAGGTGTTGTTGGATTAGACTCTTGAAGTACTTGTTCTAAATCAAGCACAAAGCCTGTTTCAGATGCTGACGCAGCAGTTGATACATTTGAGCCAGACACCTCACCTGAGCTGTGCCCAGCTTCGCCACCATGTGAGGTCTCGGCAGTGTACTGCTGAACTGCGGCACTATTGGTGCTGTGTCCTGTCGTGACTGCATTTCCAAGGTTTTCAGTAGTCTGTTGGCGTTGGACCTGCCTTACTGCACCCAGTTTATCAGTAATATAGGCACTGGCGGCTTTACCGCTTATTGCACGTTCCGGAGCCCAAGCTCGTAGCAGTAATAACCGATTGAATAGATCCGCCTGCCCAGTGGCATTCATTAGACGGAATGAATCAGGTGGTTGTCCAGCTATTGTGAGCGGTAATCCGTCACTCGAAAGGGACTACAAAAAAGGCCGAAAATATTGAAATACACGAAATTAACGAGTATTAAATTACTAAATCGTTTCTATTATAAATTGTATATGAGGGCATGCATTATATCATTCAGCACAACGACCTGACACCATTCTAAAATTTCAGCATACAGGGATCGACAAAATGAAAGTGTTCGGCCACAGATTTAAGGTAATTGCTCATTATTATATATTCAAAAGTACCTGAAATCATAAAATCGGCACTAACTAAAATCGAACTACACCTTTTACATAGACCAGTTGTTAGAAAATAAACAAAACTCTACAAGTTTATCGTTCGGATTTCATAGTGAAAACTGGGGAAATCATATCTATAACAACTAGGCAAAATCCATTGATGACCAGCAGAGCACACAAGAAAAAGAAGAGTCGGTAATGAAGCAATGAAATGTAATTAAATATAGCTTAATTTTCCGCGTTCTTACTCCTGACAAGCTCACAGGTACTGTAATAAAGTTCAGAGCCAAAACTTAACAGATTCACTGCAAGTGTGTTTGGAATAGACTCTTGAAATACGTTTTACATAACGACACACTAACTGATGCATTAAAGAAATCCACTTTACCTAAAATTTGACTAACTTTGCCACCATATACTGCCTGCGCAGTTTACTGCAAGATTTCTTTGCGCTTTGGTCATAGTTAGCACTAACTCTAGGCGAGCTTTCTTGTACTGTATTGGACTACGTTAAAAATCAATGCAAATAAAGTTGTCCAATGCTGGTAAGAAAGGTTGTCGGCGACACTTTCACTAGAAGCTGTGTCTGGCTAACTGCATGGGTTGACAGTCATGGTCCATATTCACGGATAATTCACGTCGGGCAGTTTTCTTTGTTCTCCTATGCTAAGCAAGGAAGGTCGAACAATCTTACATTAGTGAAGATGACAGCAGACTTCAATACATTATAAGGTTACACAGTCCAAAAATAATAGCTATCCCATTGGTCCATTAAGCCGTAAACAAAATCACGTGGGAATCCACTGTGCGTAATATAGTGAGCATTATGCTGGTTTTGGCCAACAAGACAAAAGGTAAAATAAACATCAGCAAAAGCACCTAGGAACTCAAAATTTGTCTTCACACGAGGAATAATTTTATCTCTTTGGTGTTAGCAAGTTTAACAGTAAAACGCTGTCGGTTTGTCTAATTTGAGTCCATCGATGCTCCCGCTGGACGTTTCTTTGGCTGCGGACAAATTAATCTTAGATTAAGCGTGCAGGATGCTTTATAAGTATAGGAAATTGATTTTAATTCCAAAAGCGTAAATATGGTCTATTAAACAAATGTCATAAATCATGAAAAAATGCACAGCAATTTTCAAAAGAATGTTAAGGCGTAAGATGGAAGACACAACTGAAGTTTGAAAAAGGGTGCCATCAAAATATGCTTACATTTTCAGCAAGAGTTTGTCTATCCAACCAAGTGCGCCAGGTGCGTTCATTGGCCGTGACGTGTTCCAACAGGTTGACGAATTGACTTAAATGAGATAATGCGACCAGGTTGAGCCAAACAGAATCGGTGATCCAACGAAATGGTTTCTGCGGGGATGTTGTCAAATCTAGCGAGGCGCCACCTAAATATATCAAAATGCATGTTATTATCTTGATTACATTAACACTGCTCGAGACTGTGGCATTTTACGCTAAGCTATCATACAATTTGCCTAAAGTTATTGAAAATCTAACAAAAACCGAAATTAATAAGCACAATAAAAGGATGAGTAAAAAAAGCCCGAAAATAAACGGCCCGGACAAAGCGTAACATTATGCATTAAAAAAATCAAGTCCGCTTGAAAAGATTTCAACAATATTTTTTTATTTGATAAAGCTAACAAATGATCAACTCTTTTAAAAATAGCTAGGTATAACTTTTCATATTATCAAAGACTACACTAAATCGATTGCAGTGTTTATGTAAAAAAAGATATCAAAGAGAAATGCGTAATGTTGGAGTTGACAACTATGAATTGTTCTTCACGTAAAATTTATTTTTGAGAATGGTAATTGCACGATAAGCAGATAAAATATCAGATAAATGAAACAATGAACTAGAGGCGGTATGAAATCATAAATAGCGCTCTTTTTAAAACTAAATCTAAATTTAAAAAAAACTACGACGTATAGTGAAAATACTCAGTTACACAAAGGGAGTGGCACAAATTCCCTTTACACTGCTGTAGGTCCCGAGGAAATTAATAACTGAAGTATACCTAATAACCGGACAATCAAACTAAAATACGATGTACCAATACACAAATAATAAATAATGTTTAGTTTGAGGATAATCATTAGCATTATCCTTGCAAAAGTAAAAATAATCTTATTGTTTCATACTTACGGTTTATGTACGTTTTCGAAAAAAAATATGCATTACGTGGCTGATGGATCATCCTATTTTTTATGGTTTAGCCTGAATACTCGCGATAAAAGCCTTTAGGTGATTCTTTCATTCGTGTCCGAGACTTCATTTCGCTTAACAATATGATATAAAAGTATGAAAGCTACACACAGATACTTATGTTAGTGAACTTACTATCCTGTTTACAAACAGACAGAAAACGGGGGAAAATAAGACTTGGAACCCCTTCGATAACAAGATCCATTTAAACAATTAATAAGATTTTGTTTGATAAAACAAAAACTGAATTTTAAAGATTTATCTCTATTGCAACTTTCACTGTGATATTTTAAACAGAATGAAATCAGCGGGAACAAGGAATAATTAGTTCCATTCTTGAATAGGTATATCTAAAAAACAGAAGGAAAAAATTGTTGACTCATTCATTGTTAATTTGTGACACATTGCTTAGAAGATTATAGAATGTGAATAAGGCATGATTCCAATTCTTTATTGATGAAAATTCAGTAAGTATATCGAGCATGCATTATTGAGTTTACACATTTCTTCATACTAATTTTAACATCCGCCGCTCATAAAATAATTTAATGCTCAATAGCTACACCAGAAGTGAAAATACGCACATGTTTTTTATCAAACCAAAGTTTTGTCGTTTAAAAATTTATTTAACTTAACCTATATATAGAAAATGTAAACTTGGAGAGAGCGTGAAGTAGGGGATGAACGCAATTGATTGGTTTTTACCTTATTTCACACACTCTTCATGTTTTTATTTTATGTTTTGTTTGGCCTTTGAATATATGTATAAATATTTATTTATTTTCACATAAATGAGAAGAATATGAGAAAGAAACACTCCTTGTATCTGATACAATTTACCTTTATTTTTAAACAGATGGAAAGGGCACTACGAACAGGACATTCAAATGTGAATCACAGTATGTCGAAATATCAGATACTATAAGTAGAACTGACCACAATTCCCAAAAACTGCATCGAAAATGATTTCGTAACAGAAAGCGGAAGGAGAGGAACTAAATTCTGGAGAATTATAATAAATCTATAATTAAACTTTAATTTACGTTTAGCAATATTGGCAATTCTTTATTCACTCAAAATACACGTTTCAATAGCAGGAGGTTAAAATAATGATAAAATAACCAGAGTAATACATAACACGCTAGATTTTCACACGTGCTACTTATGAGTTGCAGGTGAGTACAGTGCAAAAGCACTACAAAATTCGTGGATTACTGCCAGGAAAAATGAAGAAGAGTTGAAAAATTTTGACAAATTTTCTGATAAACTATTTAATAATATTTGATGGAAATTGCCGGCTGATCCGCAAACAGTATGTAAGCAACACAAACAGTAATTTCTATACACCTTGACATTAACTTCAGTGCAAAAATTTAAAAAATCTTTGATTAAACCTTGTGTTACGTAATAGATAGCTGCAAAATAATGTTATAATTGTACTGTCTAATAAAAACCAAGTAATTGCCTATTAAAAGTTAGACTGATTCGCTGAACATTTTTCTGTATTATATAACAATATACACGGTATAGAAATACGAAGTGGATGAGTTTCAAGAATCTGAAGCAAACGCCTTCTGGTTCAAATCTAGGCCGGGCAAATTTATGAGCTTCTTGTTGCGATCTCAATAAGAGCAGTAAGAAACTAGTTAAGAAGTTGCGTTTTCTTTCTTGAGAAATGTGGAGCTAATACAAATCATATAGGTGAGGTAAGGTGACGTCAAGGAAAGCTACAGAATAAACAGATCAACTGAATATAATAGCTCATAAATGATTCACTGTGGATTTACAAAATAAAGAAATTAATATTTAATGAAAATAATCATCAAACATTATGATTAAAATAATTCACCAAACTTTAAAGTGACTCTGATGGTGAAGAAATTGAAATTTTGTACTTCGAAAATTTCTATTTAAAACCAATTAATTAGTTTGAGTTGTTCGTAAGTCGTCTAAATGGCCTTTAACTCTGAGGTGTCTAGGCAAGTTGTTATTCCTAGTCAAATCGATAATCTATTTAATCAATAATATTTCCTTTTAAAATGGTTCACAGAGTTTACCACATTTACAATCCGTGTATCACGCTGACGTTTTTTTTGCTTATGACGATAATAAAATGATATTGACGATTATGACACAAAATGTTGATAAATAAAGCAGTAACAAACCTTTTAGGAAAGTTTGAAACTCCTCTTGACGAATACGATTGCTGTGCAAGTCAATTTTCAGTGCTAGTAGCAGAGAAAATGTCGGTCTGTCTTGTTCATAGAAGCCACGAACGCCATAACGCCAAACTTCAGCTGTAAGGGCCTGTACGATTGCTAGGATTCTTCGTTGTGTGTGAGGCGATTTTGCAGATCTTTTTTATATTCCGAAAAAGTAAACGACATCAGAGAAATGGTAACATCAAAATTTGAGATCTGATTGTGTTCATAAATTAATATTTTACCTAAAGATAGGTTTCTATTATGGCAGTTTCTAGCCTGACCATAGCACAGAAATATTAATGTAATTTAATTTTTGTTTAAATTGTTGGAAAAATAATGTTTTTTTCCGTAAATGATCAAAGCCACGATAATTTTTAATGTGTTGATGCAGAAAATTATGCTGTGAAGTAAGTCATTTAAAATTGAGTGAACAATATTTTTGGTTTAGTCTACAGAGACGAAGAAATGTTTTTATCATGAAATATTTTTATTTCTATTTTCAGTATGTTTAAGACATCAATAGAGACTAAGCATTCAGCTCGGCTTTTAAAATTCAAAGCAAAATATAAAGCTTTTATTTATGTAAAATAAAATCTTTGCGACTTCAACATTGTTAAATCTTAGATGACAACTTTTCAGCAAGGCAACTTGAATTTGGTATTTTTCTGCATTGGTTGATAATTATTTTATACAAATTTGCAGAATGAATTTAATTTGATACCAACAATGAGTCATCGTCAGCGGATTCCGTTTTATGTAGATGGTTTACAAAGTAGAGATCAAGTCATTTGACGTAGATAAAATTTCCAACTTTAAATGATGAAAGATTCTATAAACATTACTTGGCTTGGTACAAATAGATTTTGAAACCATGCCTACTAATAATACTGAAGCCTTGCTTATTGTGTTAAACGTGTGCAACTAATTGAATGTCGTAAGTTTGAAACAGTTCCGCATGCACTTTTCTACACTAAGTTATCTCTCTATATGCAATTCTGTTTAATGTTATAAGTATATAAATTTAGGTCATAAAAAAATGATCACCTATATCAAATATTAATGCGGTCACTGGAAAGAACAAAACAGTTAGATTTTACATCAAACAGAATAGAAAAAGAAAGCGGTAAATCTAATAGATATTTCCAAAAATATTGTCAATAAGCTTGATTCAATACCTTATCATCCAGGTGTTTTAATCATAAAAAAAGAAAATTGGGCTGATTCAATTCAGCCAGAAGACCCCGACCAATATAGACCAATTTGACTGTGGCTGACTTTAACCGTTTTATGTTTTGACCATACCTGTCAGTTTTAGCTATTTTGCAAACTTTAGCTATGAACACACTGAGACATTGCGTAATCGGTCCACAGTATTACCTAAGTCGGAATCGAGCTAGCGTAACGGATGGAATTTGACTTGATTTCCTGCCAAGATGTTTTTCCTGCAGTTAACGAAATTATTCATACGGACCATAGCGACATATATTGATATTGGAAAAAATTATCAGACATCGTTAATCGCAGGTCTGCAATAGCTTCAACTCTGATGGTTCAAATCTAATTAGCTTTTAATAAAATTTGGAAACAATCTTTAGGTAATCTAGTTTCGCCAACATTGAACTAAGAAGGACAAATTTACTCTATTATTTTCTATTTAATATTCACTTATCTTCTCGACTTTCTTGAATAATTGATACTTCCATCACAATATGCGTGAATCTGTCAACTATATACAACTCCATACATTGAAGCGGCAGGACCTAACCGATTGGTGAGCGTGTGTCTGTAGCCTATATTTGGAAGACAGTAATTTGATACCGAAAACGGTTAAGTAATTATTTGAAAAAATAAATTAAGACTAGGAATTAATTGTAAATCGCAAATAGCAGAAATAAATTATCTGTTAATGTTCAGCCGACGAATTAATTGTCTGATAGAATTAAGACACCTGCATTTTACATCGTATGCGAGAGAAAAGTCTTATTAGCATCTATTTAAGTGACAAAAAATGGATATAAATTGCTTCTCTGTTTAACAATAATTGATTGCGCGGGAGGTGGTAACAATGCTTTAAATCAAGTTTGCGAGCTTGACGTAAACACCAACCCCATTTTATTTAACCAGTCTACGAACAACATAACAAAACTACCGCCAGCCGCAACGCACTGACGCGTTTCGACCTTCCATGATCATCATCAGAGTACGACGGCAAACTGACTATCAATTATTGTTAAATTTTATTGTCTATATATGTATATGTGGCGAAAGCTGCAAACATTTAATGTTCGTGACTGCATAGAAATTGTGCAGCCGACATTTCCAGTCAAGTTCAATGTATGCGAGACTGCTAGAGGTGAGAGCCGCATATTTAAATTTGATTTCCATATATATTCAATGCGGTTTGATCCTCGATAGTCAGTTTGCCGTCGTACTCTGATGATGATCATGGAAGGTCGAAACGCGTCAGTGCGTTGCAGCTGGCGGTAGTTTTGTTATGTTGTTCGACGACAGGTTAAATACAATGGGATTGGTGTTTACTTCAAGCTCGCAAACTTTATTTAAAGAAATGCAACTCTGTTTGACACCACAGGAATTAGTAAATGTATACGATATTTAATTGCAGTCGTTGATGACACTTAAAATATTTGTGTCAATAGCTTGTGTAATGTATAACAAACTTATCATTATCGGATAAAACATAAATCAGGGCAACATAATTCCCCTAGTCGAATGCGATATTTTATTTTTTCCAGATTGCATATGTGTGGCAAGAGTATGTATGCTGTTATTTAAATAACAGACTAAGTGTAAACATATGATCTATATATCCTCTCTTCGGTGGAGTCTGCCTTATTTCTCTCTAATTAAGGATTGCTTTTAAACGCTGAGAAAAATTAACCTAGATGCCTATATTAAACACACAACTGTAATTTGTTTTATACAACTATGACTGCAGCAACAACTCTGATGCCTAACACGAAACTGATGTTATTTTATAGAACAAATCGCTAAATAGAAATGAACACAAAGAATAAGCTTCGAGCATTCGAACAATCCAACACATTTTAGTTATAAAAAATAGAATGGCTACCCAGATGACAATGGAGGTCAATCTGGTCGCGTTCTAAATAAATGACTCCAGGATCATTTTAGACTAAACATAGCTGAGAACAGAGAGAAAGTTTCCAAGATTGATAAATAAATTGGTTTTAACAATTACCTAACAAACCAGGTGGCTTTCCATGTGAGTCTCAATGCAATAAACTAAAAATATTTACGCATGATGGGCGATGTAAATTCCAACATAATTAACCTTCCGCTTAAAAAAAGAAGTTTAAACATGATATGTATAAAAACAGGCGAACTGTTTCTAAGCGCGTAGGCGTGTGTTTCTTCAAGCGCGTTCACGTTCCCATTCGACTGCTGTAAATTTTGTAAATTGAGACTTCCTTAATCCCCTGTACTTTGCAAGAAACAAGTATTGCGCTTCTGGCAAAAATGAAATGGAACTTAAACCAAATGGTGAATACACGTCTGAAATTGCGCAACACATCATCGAAACATCGCACGTATTTTCTCCAGAAGTAGCATTCAAAGTAATTACTAAATACCAAAACAAAAGGGAGCTAGCCACATATGAAGCCTTATGGATAAAAAAATTGCAGCCGGAGTTATGCAAGCAGAAGAAGCATGTAAAGGCATTGAGCTTGAACTGGATGTGATGCACGCAATTGATTGGTGCCCGTTTTTCACACTCTCTCTATGTTCACATGATTCTATCTTGTTTTGCTTTCCAATTTAGGTATAAAGATATGTTCATTATTAGATATTTGAGGAGATTATGCGAAAGAAATGTTTCTTTTATCTGATAAAATTTCTTTATGTTTTTGCACATAGGAAGGGTACAATGAATTTTATTAAAGCTCGCATTTCAAAAGAACTTATTAATGTTTTTATTGACTTGCTTTATAATACATTAGTGCCTAAATATACACTTTATTTTGAAATTTAAATTATAAATACATATAAATCGCTGAATCAAAAATTAATAACGAAATTCAATTCGTTACAACATTCTGAATCGAATCCATTATTCAATATTATATCGAAAACCAGAATAAATTGGAAAAGTCGCAAAACGTTAACTTTATGCCAGTTCATTCTTGATGCAAAACACCATTTTATCTGTTAAAAGCATATAATAACTTGTTATAATAAAAGTAAGATTGATGTCATAGTCTACCTCTCAATGGACAGGTCAAAAAGGCCAAGAAATTGTCTGAGTGACGTCTGGTACATACAGTTGACGAGGCTCATCTCGCACATGACAAAGTAGAGCAGCGAACCGCGCATCGCCACAGGCCGGTACTCTTCTCGAGCGGTGGTCAGTTGCGTTTCTGTGTCCGCAGCTATCTCCAATTTTCGACTCACTTCAGCCGCCGTCTCTTTTGTGTTTTGTAATACTGCAATCAAATCTTTGTCATCCACGAGACTGCCCTTAGTCGTGGCTAATCTATATATGAGTGTAAAGGTTTTAAAAGTTTACCACCAAATCACTCTTTGCTAAATAACAAGCCGTATCGGCAGTAATATATTTGCCAATAAAGGAGACGAAAAACGGCCAACCTAATATAATTTAATAGTTCATACATGGTATAGCCTAAACGTGAAAATTATATGTTCTAAAATAAATTAATCCCTTAGAGAAACCTTTCTGTTAATTTTGTTTCATCACATAAAATAAATTGATAATTTTTCATTTCATGAAATTTCATGAAGCGCCTATGCTCGCATGGAATTTTGGTCATTTTTTATACATTATGATTTATATTCGCTCAATTGATACATTCCCATTGACTAACACATTAAAACGGCACAAATAGCGGCAACTAAATGTAACTTACGCTTTTATCGATATTTATTTCATTACTCATGCTACACAAGCGAGTTCGATGAACTAAACTCTTCAGATATTTCTTTAATGGTTGCGCAGTCACAGAGACACATCTTGCTACTCCGCGACTTCTGTTCGCGGTTTGTCGCTTTGCACTATCCGATTGATCCCGATTTCCAAGTGCGCATCGAATTCGTCTATTTGTTGGCTGGGTAGGATTCGTCACATTCTTCTGAAGGCTTCCACAAAAGGCAAACTGAGTTGTTAATGTCACTTGTTTTTTCGTTTTATGGCATACGATTTTTCGTTTTGCATGACCTAGTGTAAATAAAACTCCTTTGCTATTAATCTTAATTGAAATATATTGGTTTAGTAGAGTAAAAATATTCACATAAAATTTATTATTTTTAATTTAAATAGTGTTGTCTATTAAATGATTTATGATTTATTACAAAGAATATCAATGGATATATATATATATATATATATATATATATATAAATAAATAATATATATATATATATACATATATATATATATATATACATATATATATATATATATATAATCTTTGAAGATTGGATCGTACCTCATTCCAAGTGATTAGTAAAAACTATTATATGAAGTTCGGTTGCGCGGGCGGTGATAACAATTACTATAATCAAAGTTGTAATCTTGATATAAGCACCTGACCCATTAATTACTTACATATGTCAGTATAAACTAAGAAATGTATAGTTTATAAAAAGCAATTCATGCAGCAGACTGGTTCGTCCTTATTGGGAACTCATCACGTACTTGCCAGAATTTGCCGGTGACAGACCAGTACGTGATGAGTTCCCAATAAGGACGAAGCCGGTCTACTGGATAAATTGTCTTTTCTACACTAAACAATTCTTAGTTTCTACTGACATATGTAAGTAATTAATGTGTCAGGTGCTTATATCAAGACCGCAACCTTGATTATAATAATTATTATCACCGCCCGCGCAACCAATGTTCGTTTAATTATATAATCGTTTTTAATAACCACTGTAAATGAGATACGATCCAATCTTCAATTCTATAATTGGTTTTACTCCACGCGACGACCCATTTAATATCAAGTTGCGCAAATTTGAGTCCATGTTGGTTAGACACATTTAAACCCAAACATTTAAATTTATATAAACATATTATATATATATATATATATATATATATATATATATCCATTGATATTCTTTGTAATAAATCATAAATCATTTAATAGGGGGAAAACACTAATTAAATGAAAAAAATAAACTTTATGTGAATAGTTTTACTCCACTAAACCAACCTATTTCGATTCAGATCAATATCAGAGGAATTTTATTTACACTAGGTCATGCAAAACGAATAATCTGATGCCATACAACAAAAAAACAAGTGACATTAACAACTAAGTTTGCCTTTTGTGGCTAATCTATTTACACTAGTTGCTATTTAATTAACCCATTGATCCTTGTTTTTAGGTACACGCTGTGTCAGTCTTCAGGATGAACTTGTTCTTACTGGTTCTGTCACTCCGAAGGCTTCCGCTCCATTTGTACTTTCCAATAAAATTGTTTGATTATCTATTATCGCTGAATGTTTTATAATTTAGGAGCTCCATTTCTCACTCAATTAGCAGGCTTCGTAAAGCCCGCAGTAGGCAAACTCCAAAGCACAAAACGTAGATGTAATTTGATCATTTTTAAAAATCTGCATGACATCTAAACGCAATTCTTGTAGGCCGAGATCACTCATATATTGCCTTAATACAAAGAAATTTAAGCTGTTACATATTACTTGAAATTTTTTAAAATGCGTTTAGGGCGTGTTGCCGGGAATTGCCAACTAATATGTTGTAAGCGCGTAGCATGTTTGCCAATGGGTTGACAATATTTGAAAACGTCGACATTGTATTATATACCTGGCCCTTTATGTTCTCACGTGTTAGCAAGTACGTCATGCAAATTGCCTAGATGACATTGTGAACATCGAAGATGACCATACCTAAAAATATCGGCGATAATAAATAGTCACCTCAATAATACGTTGGTAAATATCAATTAACAAATCTCGTTATTGGGCCAGCAATAGAAAAAGAGCAAAATATAATGCAAAAATATATAATAGGAAAATATTTTACAACCAAGCGGAAAATCGAACTCGATGATTACTATTTACACTAACGATAATGACGTTAATGTTAAGAGAAAATCGAGTTTTATTGTGCGGAATGAATGCCTCCTAATTTGGAGAAACTACTCTTGAAAATTAGCTCCAATATGAGAGCGAATTAAGGCTGATTCTGCATTTATTCATCAGTTACAGTGAAACTCGGGAAATAGCGTGAATAGATGAATGCCATATCAAATTCGAAATATCAAAAGTTACATATTTTTATTAAATAGGAAAGCACCTGGATGGAGATATATGAAACTGTCCAATAAACATATCCACTTTCATGAAATTTTGGTCTTATTTGGAAAATCAATCTTAATTTTAGGCGGATGTACTGCATCTATAAAGTTTCTGTGCAAAGAGGCCAGATTCTATATGGTATGTTGAACAATAAGTTTATTTATGGGGATTTAGTTTCCCGAATAGTACCAAAGTAAGCTGAAGCGGCATTAACACGCACATTTAATGCAGCTAAACTACGAGTGTTATTTAAGGTCACACACTTTCCATTACCAGCAATAAAAGAGAAACAGCCGCTGATTTCTACATCTTATATTATTTACCAATATACATGCGCAACCTTTCGGTCATCTTACGTAGACCGATAGACCAGACGGTTAATTTCTCGCATGAGAGCCCATTGCAACTTAAATGCCTGTTACAAATAAAATGGTGAATACACGTCTGCAATTGCGCAACACATAGTTGAAAGCTCAACCGTATGTTCTCCAGACGTTAAATTTAGAATAATTACTAAATGCTATTACAAAATGGAGTTAGCCACATGCGAAGCTTTATGGATAAACAAATTGCAGCAAGAAGCATGTTCAGGCATTGTGCTTGAGCTGGAAGTGACGCATGCAATTAATTGGTTCTTCTCTTATTTCACACTCTCTCCATGTTTGCATTTTTCTATCTTGTTTTGCCTTTCAATCGATATAAAAAGAGATGTTCATTTGTGTTTACTTCAAGCTCGCAAACTTGATTTAAAGAATAGTAAATAGATAATTTTAAATATTGAATATACTATTAGCTAGATAAATGTATAAGTTTCATGAAGTGGCAAATCTAGCGTGGCACGATTATTGATGTAGTTTTCCTTTTAAATCATTAACATTTCAGCTTAGCAACAGTTCAAGATAAGATCACTCTCCATAATATCAAAAAAAAGTGCAAGTGAAGAACTAGTGCCAAAAAGCAGCATCCCACATACGACATACTGAAGTCCCATAGGCAGACCGGTCATAGATTGTTTAAATATATTGCTCTTAATCTTACGGAGCAGAAGGTAGTTTTTAATCTATTAGTCACGACTTGCTAGCAACAAAGTAGATCACCTATGAATAGGAGAATCTGTCAAAATTAGGCAAAAAAAGGTATAACTCCATTCAAGTACGTTTTGCCTGCTTATACGCTAGTCATCAGTAGAAGCTAGTAGTAATTAATGTACAAAAAACAGTAAATAAAACCAACAAATAACATATCCATTGCGTACTGCTCTGAAAATTATCACGCAAAATAATTTTTTTCAACATATAGTTACTAAAATTGTAAATAAATAAACATCAGAAAGTGGCTTACCTTTGCAGTAAACTGTTTTCCAGTTCCTGCATTCTTTTCTTGTTTAACTGTACATCAGCAATCAAAGCTGATCGCTGCGCCTCTAATTCGGCCTTCTCAAACTGAACAACACGACTTAACAGTTGGTCTTCGAGACCGCTTGAAGTTACAGTAAAATCGATAACTGATGTGCGCGCAAACACCTCCGGTGTAAATACGGGATTGGCCAGCTTTGTTGTGATGTACAGTCTAAAGTTAGGCATGATGTCAACTTCTTTATCACCGACTTTGACCTGTAGAAGAAATTAATTATGTAGATATGTACCTGTATACGAGCATTTCTATCAAATGCCAATATAATCGCCAAAAATAGTATTTAGTCTCAAATTTATTCAGTTAATTTGTAGGAATAAATTAAAATCTATATTCCTTTTATTGAAGTCTTCAAGAAAAATGCAACGCAAATACTTCAAAAAAGAAAATTTAACAATTGGTGTATGTCCAGAGACGAATGGATAAATGGAAAAGTAATTTTGAAATAAATTTATTGCATACCTTTAAATATGAACCCTGCCGGATAAAGTTCTTCTCAAGGATGTTATCAAGAGCAGGATCGAGTTCTTCTTCAATGTCAGCAATCAAAAGAGGGCGGCCGAGTGATAGAGCATCCTCCAGGTGTTGACGAAAGTACTTGGCTCTTTGTCCAGTAGTTACAATACCGTTTGCTCGATCTTTTGAGTTAATCCAGGATCTTGCTTGGCTTTGAGGATCTATCAATAACGGATAACGTGCTGCTTTAGTAACAATGATGGCGTTCTGCAATGAAAGCTCGTCATTGGGCAAACCTTGCAGACCCCATTCACCCACCTGCATTGGCGAAATAGTTATTTTAGTGTTACGAATTGTAAAATATTGTCTATAACATGTATAAGAACCCTAAAATGGACTATGCCTTAATTCAGCCTTAAGAAACATAATCAAGCATGAAGCGTTCCTGACTTTTGGCGGACATCTGCAAAAGCGGTTCATAAAATAAATTATTTCATTTCGGTCTAGGTCTCAAAGCAATCGACTTTAATTGAACTAACATTTAAAAATCAGTAATTCAAAAAACTTCATAAATTTAATAATTTTTAATCTGATTCATGATTGTTTGCATTTTTATAATTTTCATTGTCATCCTCCGCATCTTCTCTTAAAGTAAGTATGAACTCATTGCCTTTATTTCATGAAATATTTTAAACAACGAATATTGTCATATTTAATTAATTTATTACCGTAATCGACCTTCTTTTAATTTATTTATTTTTGACAATTTTTTCATCTGAGTTTTATATCCATCGCTAACTAAATATGTTCATGAAGAGTTTAAGATCATCTAACCTAGCATTATATCAATTCTGCTGGCTAGAGTATTGTGTTACTTTGCCTTCACTCTAATTATAGACTATACCTGTGAATTATTCATTTCACACTGTTCGAAAAATATAAATTAAATGCTAACGAGTGACATTTACGAGAAATATATGTTGGACAGACTACATACAAAAATTTCTACAATTTAAATATGATCTAAGCAAAGGGAAATTTACATGCCGTGCAACAATATTTATTAAAAACAGGTAAAGGCACTGGGTAACACTCGTTCCAATCGGCTACCTTGTGAAACACTAGTAATTGTTATGAAATTCGTCTGCTTAAAAGAAATTTTTTTTACATGATTCAACAATTGATTATTTTTAGTGTGCGATGAAGATGCCAAGCAGAAAGGAGTATAGAAACGTTTTGATGGAAAATGTGTACGAGGGAAGTGAGGTATCAGGCAATGAAGATATGTTTAAATTAAAAAGGGACGATGAACCTCTGGTTATTTCATGTACCGAGTTCTGTGGTTTGACTTGAACTGACTATTTTGCTAAGAAAATCAAAATCATACCTGTAATTTTATCTATCTGTGGATGCAGTAACATGCGGAAAATATCGGTAGAGATATTTTTTTATTTTTAAAATCAAGACGATATTAACACTAGCCCATTATATACATACATTTATTAGTATAAACTAAGCATTACATATTGTAGAAAAAAATTCATCCAGTAGACCGGTTTCATTCTTATTGGGAACTCTTCACGTACTGTCCAGAATTTGCCGCGGACAGGGCTGGGACATGTCCGAGAAGAATTCTCATTAGGGACGAAACCGGCCGATTTGATAAAAAAATATTTAAATAAAATTTTGCAGCTTTAGCACAACTTTTAATGACGAATTTTATTAGATTTTTAATTTAGAGTAATGTTTTTTAACACACTTTGAGCAATATACAAAGTGAAATTGCTTATAATTATAATCAATTGCAATTCTCAATTTCGGTGAACTATAGCATAAATTGATATCCATCACGTTGGTACCATGTACCGACTCGGAATCCACAGTGTTGGCACCGTGTACCTTTTCGGTACTATAGTGCTGGTATCGGTTACTAACAAAATAGTTACTGCTATTATCCTTTACAGACTATATATATTATAGAATAAGTTAGCGTTGAAGTCTCTTTGTCAAGACCTTATATAATGTTAGTTTCACTACTATAGGTTTACGCATTCGTGTAAAAGATTGTACTGTCCTACTATCTCACATTCCTCACCCAAATATGTAGTGGTTAAAGGGTGTAATACCGGCTCCTACTAATGAGTCGCCAATAAGCACAAAACGAATGTGCATGAGATTATACATTCCGTTCATGCTAACTTCGATTTATCCTTCTGGTCACAACTGAAATAATTTGTTACCTGGTTAGCAACAATAAATACATACTTGCGTATATATTAGCTCTCCGCAACAAAAAGTATTGAACTGTTATAGTTGTAATATATTCGCTATAAAATATACAAAGCGCTACTTCGGGAAGTCGTAGTTAATTGGAGATATATCCCGTGACCCTATCCACTGAACCACCCTACCGCAGGCTGCAAGCAATTATCTGCTATAAAATAACTAATGATTTTGTTTAGACTTCACGGCAGATGGACGCCATGTGACATGTCATTAGACCTAAAGCTCTAACAAGCCACTAGATTCTGTCGTTGAAAAAAACAGATGCAACGCTATCTGTGGAAGTGGTAATAAGCACTATTAGGTCGGTGAAATCTTGATTCCTTTACATTTCAAGGTGCGCAGCATGTTTTTTCAACTGATTGATCAGTTCGAAGTGGTCCCGCTGCTCTGAAGCCGTCTTTACACTGCTTGTCCAAAACAGGTTTTTGAATTAATGTTTGCCGATTTTTTTGCGAATTTTCCGAAACTCATTTCTAGTCCCACCTTCATGATTGATACCATACTCACAGAGAAAAACAAATTGTGCACCTGTAAATGCAAAGGAATCAAGTTTCTGCAACCTATGTGTTTTATCAATTATCCCGCAACTGTCAATTGTGTTATCCCCGCGAACGAAGGACAGCACTGCGCAAACGCAGATTGCTTTTAAGGAATATATCAGAACGAAATGGAATCATTTCAACATTTATACAATTAAACGATTGTTGATAACGCAAGTTGTTATAAAAATATTTAAATCAAGTTTGCGCAAGACCATTATTATTTTATTATTATTATCATTATTTTTATTTTGCTGTTATTGCTATTATTATCATTATTATTTTGATTATTATTACTATTAAACATACTACTATGACTTGCATAATAATAATAATAATAATTATAATTATTATTATTGCAGCCGCAGTAGTAGTATTAGTAGTATTGTTAGTAGCAGTAGTAATAGTATTAGTAGTGGTATTAGTAGTAGTATTAGTAGCAGCAGTCGTAGTGATAGTATTATTATTAGTAGAAGTAATGGTAGTGTAATATTAGTATAAGTAGTAGTATTCATTTCATTAGAATTAATGTTATAAGTAATAGAATTGTTAGTATTATCGCTGTTAAACTTTAATTGATTGCGCAGGTGGTGGTGACAATTATTTAAATAAAGTTTGCGAGCTAGAAGTAAGCACCAATCCCATTTTATTTAACCAGTCGTCGAACAGCATAGCAAAACTACCGCCAGTCGCACGCAATGACGCGTTTGAACCTTACATGATCATCATCAGAGTACGACGGTAAACTGACAAGCGCGGATTGATCCGAATGGCATATACATATGAAAAGCAAAATTAGATATGAGGCTCTCACCTCTAACAGCTACGCATACATTGTGTGTGCGATTGGCAATAGTTTTTCTATGTTGTTCGACGAATGGTTAAATAAAATGGGATTCAAGCTCATAAACTTGATTTAAAGAATTGTCACTACCACCAATGAAATCAATTAATGTTTAATTCTATTGCCTATATATTTGTGTGGCGAAAGCTGCAAACAGTCAAGTACAATGTATGCGAGGCTATTGGAGATGAGAGCCGCACATCTAATTTGTTCTCCATTTATATGCAATACGGGTCGATTCTCGCTAGTCAGTTTGTCGTCGAACTTTTATGGTGATCATGGAAGGTCAAAACGCGTCAGTGCATGCGATTGGCAGTAGTTTTGGTATTTTGTTCGACGACTGGTTAAATGAAATATTATCGTTGTTGTTTTATTATCATTATTTCTGTAAATATAGACATTATCGACATTATATTAAAAATTATTTGTAGTAGAATTAGTATTATCGTTTTAATTATTTGTATTATTATTATTATTAATATTATTATCATTACTATCATTCAAAATTATTTCAATTCTAATTTAAGTTAATTTGTTGCTAGTGGTATACTGTTTAATCATATTGAACAAAATTTGTAGTATTTTACAGGGTAACATATGAAAAATTATGATTATTTATGACGATAATTTAGATTCGTGCTTGGAGTACCGCATGATAATGACAGTGCATGCACAAAGATTTTGATTACACATTTCTTAATAGTACCGTCCATAATTTCGGCCAATCAATTGTTCCTTCATTAATATTTGAGATATAAAGCATATTTCCCTCCATACCACTTTGTATCAAATCAGCTGATATCATATGACCTTATATCCTAGTTTAATTTCTTAAATAATTTTATTTAGTATATCGTCGTAAAATATGAAAAATCAGATAGAAATATCAGTTATTTAAAACGAAACCTTTCCGATTTAATACATATATGTAAATGAATTGAAAATATATAAGTATGAATATATATATATATATATATATATATATATATATATATATATATATTCTAACATGAGTGTAGTTAAAGATCAATTATCGAGAAATTCTGAAATGTAATTTTACAAAATAACAAGGAAACATGTAAATCTAAATTAGATTTATATATATCGAGACAATTATGTACAGACCAATACATAATACAAATCGAGACCAATTTGGAGGAAAACAAACACTCCAGAGATTAATGCTTAGTGTTCCCTTTGAAGGTGATCTTCCAAAGAAAATTAGTTCGAGCGACTAAAGCACAGTTTCCATCAAAACTGATGCGCACAAATGAGAAAGGTAGCCTCTCTGTGACGTCAACACCTTTATCTGTATACAAATTTCAATGTACCTGCAACGCTCAGTACATCGGCAGATCAAAAAAGGGGCTCGAAACTCGAATGAATCGGCATCTCCCTCAAAAACTGTTAAAGAGGGTTGCAGCTCCTGCACAAAAATCAGCAATTTGCGAACATGTACTACTCACAGGTCATGCTGTTAGTAGTAACAATTTTTCAGTTCTGTACAAGGCAAAAGCGGAAAAAATGCTTGTGGCTTTTGAAGCTATTGCAATTAGTAAGCTGAACCCCTACTTAAACGTGCAGAAAGTAATTCAAAAGGAAATTAAATTGGACTGGAACAAAGGCATAACTGACAGGCCTTCAAAAATAGCCCACGTTCCGTAAAATACGACACACCAGACATTTTACGGATGCACTTATAATGAAAGCGATGACACACCACATTAGTGGTCTAAATTGCGTAAAACAAAAAGAGAGATATAGCGGAGAAGAGATTGGTTACGAAAAATGTACAGTTGGGATTGGATGAACGAATATATTAACGAATCCAGAATAACGGCTGTAGATACTGGTAGAAATAAGATTTATTAATAAATGTTATTCCATGGAGTAAGTGTGTTTTCACACACACACACACATATATATATATATATATATATATATATATATATATATATATATATATATATATATATACTCAAATTCATCTCTAGAAATATATATTTACAAGGAAGCAACTGCACACTCATCAAAATAGCCAAACTGAATATAAATAGGTAGACAGGAATTATTTAAGCATGCTTGTTTCAGATTTGCATTTTTTAGTATTGATGTGCACCAATTTATGCTATAATTCGACGGATTTTATTAGAGCATGTTGTCGAAATATTGCAAAAAAACAGTTTCTGCTGAAATAAGTGTCAAATTTACGGATAAATAAGTTTAATATGAAATGGTTTAAAATATATCAGCATATATTTTATGATGAATTTCAGTGGTGTTTATCCATACCAGTAAAGGAAACTTGAACGCATCAACGAAGATAAATGTATATAATTCATTAAACATAATATCTATAAACAAACTCATAGGAAGAAATTGAGCAACATGTTTTTATCGTGAATAATTTATGATATTGAATTTAATTTGAATAATGTTCTTTTTATGTGCGATGAATTCAATTCATGTCTTCGAAGTTCACTGTTTTGAGGCGACAAACATCATTTATAAAATGACAGCGTCACGGCTCCCGGTAAAGTCTTAATTTAAATAATATTTTACCTTCTCAGAGTATGAAATGTAAAACTAAATCTTCCATTTGTTTTCAAAGTTGAAATGAAACCAGTAGAATATTAGATATTAGGTTCTGGTGTAATCGTGTTGCCTTCGATTTTATGGTTGTAAGCAAATAAATTAATTATTCTGAAAAATTTTAATTTATCCTACTTACTGTAGCAGGATCTGCTAAAATTTCGACGAGGTTAAGCGCGCCTGACACTGGAATCCGCCTGGATATCAATTCTTGAAGCCAGGATCTGTTCAACTGTTGCCGAAAGTTCTGGTTGAATGGTCCAGCATAGGAAAGAAATGCTGTGCACAGAAGGACATCGCCAACCAATCTGATGTATGATTTATTTTGTTAAAAGGTAATGTTATCCAGATTTTCTCAGTTTACTTTGAATGTAAAATTACTTTCAAATGCAATAGCTGTCTAATAGCATGGATAATAATATAGTGTGTAAAAAACATTTCAGGCATGAATTGAAAAAAATGATTAAATAAAAATTAGTATCGTTCTTGCATATTTTAAACCGATTTACTGTCAAAATTAAATTATCAAAATAATTAAACGCAAGTGGGAAATAAAGTTAAAAAAATAAAACTTTTAATTCCATATTGTAGGGGACTTTTGCGAGATTAATTACTCCCTACATTGGATTGGTATCGGCTGTGGAGATCCGTGCACATGATCAATCCCCGGCTTTTTCCCGATGGGTGATGTGAGAAGACTAATACGAATGATCACAAATGTATTTTAAATAACACCGCATATAAATTCATGAGTAGTCCAAATTGACTGTGCTCTAGACGGCAATAAAATTAAATTTTAACACAAATGAATGTCTTAAACACCAGTCACAGTCAAACTAAATTGTCCGTACTCTAGACGGCAAAAAGACTGAATATTGTTCACAAAGTTGAATGTCTTATGCACAAGTCACAGTTAAACAAAATTGTCCGTGCTCTAGACGGTAGCAAAATGAACGCTGTTTACAAAGTTGAATGTCTTACACAAAAGCAATTATTCTTTCACAAATGTCTGAATTGAAATGAATATATGTAACCGATTGAAAATACATGATGATATGAACATAGTCACTGTTAAAAGTTGTCACTGAAGATAAGTGGATAAAATTCGTGTAAAAACTTCAATGAAGAAAATTCACAAATAATTAGTTCACTGTTTGCTATGGTTTTAACTTATGTAATTATAATAATCCATTGTTCTCTGAAATTCGGATAGGCATAGTTAAATGCGAACAGTAAATCCCTTGCATAAACTGCGAATAATCCAACTGAGCGAAATAAATCCGATGTGACACTATAATTCACCGTATGTTCCATGCGTATTGCGCGTGGGTGTGTATATTTAATAAACAACCCTATTGTAACGACACAAATTAATTGCCGACATATTGCGAAAATTAAGTTCAATTTTATTTACGTTGCACCAATGAGAAAAAAGCGAAACTTGCCGTTAACCAATAGTGTGGAAGTAGACTATGGCATGGCTATTTAAGCACGGAAAATTTATCATGCAAGTCAGTTGTCGCATTTGCCTTCTGCTTCGCGTTACATGTGCGTGCTGTCGGCTGTCATTACATACGCTGGTTATTGGATTGTCTTCACCAACAATTGGCAACATCGTGTTGGTGTACAACCAGCTAGACGATCCAATTAATGCAGAACTTCAACGAAGTTTCCACATCAAGATTACAACGCAACAACAGAAGGAACCACAGCCAGAGTCAACCCAAGGCTCTAGGACATCTTCACTCTGAAGGATCTTTCTCGGCATTTGCCGGAGAACGCACGACCGGCCCTGTTAAGGGCCCCCTATCAGAACAATAACTCAATATCCATAGCACTTTAACCGAGTTTGTAACGTCGTACGGCATTTACTTGAAGCTGGGGCGTTTACAAAATTGGCGACCGCGCCAGGATATTGAGTATTGTACTGATTTTTTTGGTATAAATAAAATTGACTTTCTTTTTCATTTATTTGGGATAAAAATAGATTAACATTTGCGTTTACGTCTTCTTTACTCTGGTCGTGGTCTTCTGGGAATTTTGTTGGGTATACATGTTCTGTCTAAAGTCGTGGTCTTCTGGGAATTTTTGTTGAATATATGGTTGTCTCTAACAGTCGTGGATTTCTGATAAATTTTATTTTGGATATATGCTCATGTCAACTTTCCTACGTACAAAACTGCACCGTACGTACTCGACTGACTCAATTACGGAACATTTTTGGAAGCAGTTATTGTGACGTCTTTTGTGAAGGAACTAATTCATCTGTTTTCTGCGCTCATCCAATTGCGGGAGACTTTCAACTGTGGAAGATTGTTAGAATGTGATGTCCAATTTTAGATATTGATGTTCCTGTTTGGGATGGAGATAGTGAACTATTCTTTATGCGCGTAGACTCCGCTTTCTCCCCGTTTCCTGATTATGACAGTCATCAAAAACTGTCGAAGGTTTTTGCTAAACTACCTTCTGAATTGCAGCGACGGATTTATCCTAAGCTTGAGGCCATTAGGAAGCTACCTAATCCCATTTTGGGCCTACAAAACGAAGTAGAATCCTTGCTTGGGCCCACAGAAACTGAGCAGATAATAAATAAATATGCGCAGTTAGACATGCCAAACCTTGGCCCCATCGAAATTTTGAGGGAATTACGGAAACGTTGGTATAAAACCAACATTTCTGACCATGAGGCTAAGGTTATTTTTATTAACAATCTTCCACAAGCATTAAAACTATTTGCCAGACAGCTTCCCAACACTCTCTCTATAGATGACTTATCTGAGAGATGTGAGTTAGAATATAGGGTTTTGGAACCCAAAGTGAATCCGTCATCCTTTTCTTCACCCCCGCAAGATGATAGACTCTCCTCTTTAGAGAGGACAGTGGCGAACATGGCTAAAGTTCTAGAAGGATTGGCCATTACCAAATCCGAGCTAAATCAAGTGAATGCTCGACCCAAATTCGTTCCTAAGCCCAATTATAACGGTAGGCGGCGATCGAGATCTCCGCAATCCTTTAATAAATATGCCCCAAAGAACTGGTGTTATAACCACCAGAAGTTTTTTTATTCATGCCAAGTCTGTCTTTGTCGTTCCGAAGAATTTCCGAATGAGTGCCAATTTCCACAGCTGACGGAAAGGACAACAGACCACAGGCGCAAGGGTGCATCAGGATCGGGAAACGTTTGGCGCAGGAAGTAGAAGACCGTACTTTCTGCGCATCAACGGCATCAACGGCGCCACAGGGAAGAAACCAATTACAAACAAAATCCCTGTCGACTCTTTTCGTTCAAGCCGAATTTTTCACATAGAGAACCAAACGGATAACGCCGGTCGAAATCACCAGCCTACTTGTTTGCATGACCCGGCCAAACAGCCCAACGAGCTTCTGCACCTTCTTGATTTCAAAACTGGCGAAGAGTTCATCGTAGACACAGGTGCAGCAGTCTCAGTTCTCAAGGGTGATTCAATGGCCGAGATGTCGCTAGGCGTTCTTCTCGCAACAGCTACAGGTGAACCCATACCAACTCATGGCTGCCGGTACCGCACACTCAACATAGGTCTATGACGTGAATTTTCTCACAATTTCATCATTGCCAAGGTCTTACATAATATAATAGGCCTTGATTTTCTTCTGAAATTTCGGCTTATTGTTGATCTTGCCAATCAAAAGATCATCGACCCCTCCACCGGACTTGAGCAAAGTTATTGGACACTTGCCTCCGAGTGTTTGGAGTTACAGGTCATTCAGCCAACCCCAGTGCATCATTCAGCAGAGATATCAGCAGCTCTTCAAAAATACAAGTCGCTTTGCGATCTTAACAAGTCAGAGCTACGAGTCTCCAACACGATGCACCATACCATCACAGAAGGACAACCTATTTCACTCAAGAAGCGACCACTCGTCCCTGCTAAGCTGAAAGCTGCCCAAGAGGAATTCTCGAGGCTTTTCGAAGAGGGAATCATGAGACCATCGAAAATTTCATGAGCGTCACCAATGCACTGAGTCTCCAACTGAAACGGATCGTACAGAGCCTGCGGAGACTACCGTAAGCTAAATTAAGTGACAAAATCTGATGCATATCCTATTCCAAATATTAACACTTTACTTGAGAAACTCAACGGCAGCAATTACTTCTCAGTGATTGACCTCAGACAAGCCTACCATCACATCCCGGTAGCACCAGAGGATATCGAAAAAACTGCAGTCATCACTCCATTTGGCCTTTTCGAATATCTTTACATGCCTTTTGGACTTAAGTGTGCTACACAGACATTTCAAAGATTCATGGACAACATACTTCGCGACGACTCTGCTTATTGTATGTCATATCTCGATGACATTATGGTATTCAGTCCAGATCTAGAATCTCATGCGAAGCATCTACGAAATGTCCTCTCACGCTTATCCAACCACGGACTCAAGATCAATTGTGACAAGACGCAGATTGCAACTACATCCGTGGACTTCTTAGGGCATCGTATCACGCCCCAAGGTATTCAACCGTTGCCGTCAAAGGCGAATTCAATCAAGAATATCAAGTCACCGAGGACTGTTAGCGAGTTGCAGAAAATCCTGGGAGTACTAAACTATTATCGCAAGTTCCTTCCGGGCCTATCAAAACAACTTTATCCTTTGTGCAGGCACCTGTGGAACCGAAAAGGACTTAGCAAGAATTCCATCATTGCTTGGTCATCCGAAGACGATGAATTACTTCGACTCGCCATCAACTCGTTAGCAAATGCCACAATGCTAACACATCCAGATTTTCAAAAAGCCATTTCTACTCACGACAGATGCTTCTGAATTCGCTATTGGAGCCACGTTGGAACAAGAGATCGACGGTGTTCGGAAGCCTATCAGTTTCTACTCGCGTACTCTCCAACCAGTAGAAACGAGGTACGACACTTTCGGTCGAGAACTTCTCGCCATCCACGACGAAGTGCGCCATTTTATCAGCATCATTGGCACTAGCAGATTTTTTGTTTTCACAGATCATGCACCATTAATCAGCGCACTTCGAAACGCAACTTCATCTATCGCCTAGTACCCTGCCAGAGTGGAAAGACAGCTTTCACGTCTAAGCGAATGGCAATTTGACATCTTTCACGTCTAAGCGAATGGCAATTTGGCATCTTTCACGTCAAGGACAAACAGAAGGTCATTGCAGATTCCCTTTCCAGGCCAGATGTCTTGCTACAACCACCTTCGCCGTCGTCATTCACTGTCAACTCCGTGACACTCAGTGAACCTGCACTAACGCCAACCCTCCTGCGAACGGAACAACGCGGTGACATTCACATTCAAAGATCAATAGCCCGTCACCCAACCAAGTTCATATGCCGTCTCTGGGAAGGCTTACCAATTGTTTACTTCACGGGTACGCAGCCCAACAAGCCAGTTCTGCCGACCAGCCTTCAGAGAAAGGTTTTCGATTCAATTCACTCAATTTCTTACCCAGGAAGCCAAGCGACTGTCCGACTTCTTACAGACTTAGGCAGAATGTTAAACGATGGGTCTCCGAGTGTGCTATTTGTCAGAAAAACAAGATCACACGACACACTCGTTCTAAGTTGCAACATTTTCGATCTACTTCTCGCCTAGCCATCGTCCACATCGACATAGTTCATCTGACAAAGGTTCAAGGTTTCAGCTACCTTCTAACTATGATCGATAGATTTACACGGTGGCCTGCGGCATTACCTCTTGGCACCATTTCTGCAGACGAAGTAACTAACGGTTTTATCTCTGCATGGATATCCAATTATGGTGTTCCCAATGAGGTCATCACGGACAGAGGCACTTGCTTCTCATCTGATCGTTTCAAAACCACCTTGCGGTACATGGGATGCATCTTACGCCAGACGACTGCCTACCATCCCCAAGCTAATGACATGGTAGAGAGAATGCATAGGGAACTCAAAGCAGCTTTAGCATCCTCGTCCATTAATGGCAACTGGGTCGATGCACTACCTTTAGTTCTGCTTGCCATGCGTTCCCGTACTCGTGAATCCATTAAAACGTCTGCGTCACAACTTTTGTATGGCATGGATCTACGCCTGCCTAGTCAGCTCCCACGTCTACTACCGGCACAAGATGACCCACAAGACGAACCTACCCGCCTTCGACTTCACTTCGGTAACATTTCTGAACAGCAGCCGAGACATACGCCTCGTCCAGTCTTCGTTCACCCACAGCTCCACAGCTGCAAGAGAGTACTCGTTCGCAACGAAAATGCTGTTGCACCACTACAACCAAAGTATCGCGGTCCTTACCCGATTTTGCTCAGACAACCAAAATACTTCATTATTATGCAAGGCGCTACACCGACATCAGTAAGCATAGACAGGTTGAAACCGTTTATCGAACCGCCTGATCCTGAGAGCGTTCAACCTTCTACACACGTCTCAGGCTCCGTCTGCTCACAATCTCAATAGCCTGCTTTGTATAACGCGTAATTGAAATTTTAAACATTTTTTTTAAACATTAGCATTACGCATCAAAATTTTTTTAAACTTACGTTATTTTTCGCATTTATCTCACGTGGCATAACCAGCTGTTCTTAGCTAACAATTGTGTAGCATTTTTGAACAGTTCTTTGGTATTATGCCATTTCTGAGGCAATGTTCGTGTACATATTTTTATGCAGTTACCTTTGATTTTAATGTATATATTTTTACATTATAATGTATTTCTCACACATGACATTACACTGCCTATTTTGGTATGACCAGCTACTTGGAGCTAACGCTTTCGTGTAGCAACACTAAGTAGTGATCAGCTTCATATCATGGTACAGGCCACTTTCAATGCATATCTCAACTTCATCAATTGCACAAAGACCACTCTACAAATATCATGACCACAACGTCGAGCACACTCTCTAGCTCCTTTGGTCGTATACAAACGCATTGACGACGATCCAGCCTGCCTAGGTTTTAACTTAAACCTGGCAAATTCAGAGGCGATTTACCTCGAAATCTTCACGCTGCGGCTCCCAAATCTTACACTGCTCTATTTTGCCTCACGCGGTATGACCGACCACTAGAGCTAACAATTTGTGTAGCAATTCCTAGTGGTTACTTGGCATCATATCATTGTTGAAGCAACCAACAAGCATATTTAAGCCCAGCATTTATGGTTCATCATATTTTTGCTTAACTTGTTTCGAACTCTGTCATGCATTTCTTATCTAGCCTCGCAGAGAGGAACTTTTTTTTCCTTTTTTTTCAAAGGGGAAAGTGTTGTAACGACACAAATTAATTGCCGACATATTGCGTAAATTAAATTCAATTTTATTTAAGTTGCACCAATGAGAAAATATCGAAATTTGCCGTTAACCAATAGTGTGCAAGTAGACTATGGCATGGCTATTTAAGCACGGCAAATTTACCATGCAAGTCAGTTGTCGCATTTGCCTTCTGCTTTGCGTTACGTGTGCGTGCTATCGGCTGTCATTACATACGATGGTTATTGGATTGTTTTCACCAACAATTGGCAACATCGTGTTGGTGTACAACCAGCTAGAGGAGCCAATTAATGCAGAACTTCAACGAAGTTTCCACATCAAGAATACAACGCAACAACAGAAGGAACCACAGCCAGAGTCAACCCAAGGCTCTAGGACATCTTCACGCTGAAGGATGTTTGTCGGCATTTGCCGGAGAACGCACGATCGGCCCTGTTAAGGGCCCCGTATCAGAACAATAACTCTATATCCATAGCACTTTAACCGAGTTTGTAACGTCGTACGGCATTTACTTGAAGCTGGGGCGTTTACACTATTAATTACAAATAAAATTGCAGTTCAAGAAATCTCAATTAAAACTGCTTGAATCTAACAGATATTGTTTCTAAAATCACAGTTAAGAGAAATATTGTGTAAGAACCGAGTTAGATTATTTGTCCTTAAAGAGCACCATATTTGTCAAAATCGAACATCGTTGGGTTGTAACGCGGAGCTACGTGTTACAATATAGTCATGTAGAACAAAATGGAAACAAGCCTAATTTGAAAGGTGGCTAAATATTACCATGATAATGCCGGCGCTAGAACAAACTGATTTTATTTTGACAACTAGGGAGCAAATACTTTTATAACAAAAGACTAAGACATTGGAAGTTTGTATACCACTTTGTTTTCAATTAAATAACTAAAGATCTATGTTATTTTATCACATATTTGCATGACGTAATTCAATGGCTATAGGAATATGCAAAATAACTATCTATGTGCGAAGAACATTTGAATGAGGTTAAATAAGCGTTAATAGTATTTTCTAATGCATCTGCCTAAATATAATTAATTACAGATACAAATGCAGATTGCATTGGTATTTTTTCTTTCAATGTGCTAAGCTTTAGGCTA
This sequence comes from Eudiplozoon nipponicum, assembly GCA_029291075.1. Classification (NCBI taxonomy): domain Eukaryota; kingdom Metazoa; phylum Platyhelminthes; class Monogenea; order Mazocraeidea; family Diplozoidae; genus Eudiplozoon; species Eudiplozoon nipponicum. The sequence continues at coordinate 59,817 of JAQBSW010000863.1, read as the reverse complement.
GATGATATCACATCTATATCAGTCGCACAGTGCGTTAAAGGTAATGCAGAAAACAATTTTTTTCTAATGCGTTTCATTTTCTCTTTGTCCATATATTTCAGATGAAAATACATTGGTTTCTCATCTAATTTTCAGAATAGAAAGCTTTATTAAATAAATACGTTGATACAAGTGTTCCATTCGTTTCCGAAGAAATTCAAAGATTTAAATGGGATAGTTCACACCAGACACTTTCTATTTATTTAAAGGCTGACGTAAAAATTAACTACATGATAGCAAACTTTATGACTTTTCTGGTTTATTGAATTAAATTCGGTTATTAAAAAGTAGATATTTTTAATATGTCTCCAAAATGTATATCTAAATAAAGCGAAATGACTATCGAATGTCTGAAGCGCGCACTATAAAGTGAAACGGTTCAAATTAAATCTCCGTCATTTCGTAACATAATGTAAATAAAAATTGAACTACAGTGGATGACAATGGACCAATAAGAAAGGCACAATCTGACCTGTATAAGAACCAATCACGTGCTCACTGCAACACGTCAATTATATGGGTTCAATTCATTCCATTAATTCATATAACCATTTGGCGTGCAAAATAAAAGAAATTTTATCAGATACAAGAAACTTAATCGCCTGTTTTAAATAAAATGGTGAATGCACGTCTGCAATTGCGAAACACATCGTTGAAACCACACGTATGGTATCCAAACTTGGCTTTTAAATTAATTACAAAATGCAATAACAGAAAGGCGTTAGCCACATACGAAGTTTTATTGATAAACAAATTGCAGCCGGATTTATGCATGCAGAAGCATGTGCAGGCATTGAGCCTGAACTGGAGGTTACGCAAAAAATTAATTGATTGTACTCTTATTTTACACTCCCTCCATGTTTTCATTTTTCTATTTTGTTTTGCATTTCAATCTATATATAAAGAGGTGTTCATTCGTAAATAATTGAGAAGAAAATGTGAAACAAACGTTTCTTGTATGTGATAAAATTTATTTTTTTGCACATGAAAATGTTACTATGAATTTTACAAAGGCTCACATAACAAAAAAATCATTATTTATATGCGCGCAATGCAATTCATACGCAGCCAACTCTGACTTTGTGATTGCTATCTCCAGTCGTTAGCGCTTGTCTGCTCTCTACATACGCTATTTTTCCTTTTACATTAAATTTCGTGAGGCTCGTGAACTGCTGCGCTTTGTTTATTAATCAATATCCTACAGCTGTCAGCCCATTGGATTTGCCGTCGGCATCATCTGCAAGATTCACGGTGGCCCTTAAAATTCGATTTTCTCTATGCTCCTTCTGTTAATGCGCTGTTTGACGTGGATCTGTCAGAAGATCACTAACAAGTCCCAGTAACACTACTGGCAAGCATTACAATGCCTTCTACATGTGCATATCAACTCTTGCATTTTCCCTATACACGGAAATTTGCAGGTGAATGTTCCTAACGACTCTATTCAAGACCAACAACAGTAACTGTTTACTTAGCTATTTATACAATGTTGCACAGTACTATGATTGAACCTCGCAAAGGTCGCAATGAAACTGTTGCGATTTTTAAGACATAAATAGCCATTACAGATATTTAAAATGTGTAAAATATATACTTGTGCCGTCGCTCGATACATAAATAATTTTTTTTGACTGGTGTATCATTTTTATTTCTGCTTTAGTCAACTCTACATCAAGAACTGACGGATTTGCACGCAAAAATTAAAAAGTGAAATGTCCAGATTGCGAATGTGTAATTTTAATGTTGCACTCCTGATGGTCTAATTTGCAATACCTTTAATTTTTGATAAAATAATAATACTCGTAGTCTAAGTCACGGATATCGTAAATTTTATTTTTTAACAATTCGAAATCAGATTTGTATTTATAGCATGCAGTACTACCAAATTTTATCATATAATTTTGCTGACCGCACTAATTGTTTTGTTTTCCAACTCTATGATCAGATTTTTGCCGTATCATTTCTGCAAGGTAATTTGAAATCAATTTCACTGGGATGTAGACGAATTAATTTAACATCGACAGTTTCAGCATCAATCGTTTTAAATTTGGTCTATCTAGTGTGTCATAACAGCTTATTGGAAATCACTTTGTTATTAATGCAGGACATATATGCCTTATATGTTCAAAAAATTAATTCAAAATTCCATTTAATAATTTTTTCGCATTTTATAATGTTCTGCGAACTACCTATTATTATGAATGTTCTGGAACACAAGTTAACTCAGTATCAATCCGTGGATCTCTTATCCGATGACGTTGTCACTCATTACCCTGATTTCGTGCCATAAACATATAAATGGAGTGATAAATCTAATGTGATTGTAATATTGGCATCTTTTCAAATAGAGGTGTTTTCAAGTAGTGCAAAAATAAATTAGATATCTGAACCTATAGAGGTTGACGTATAAAATTTAACTAATAATAATCTATGTCTATGTTATTCTATTACAATATTTCTAAAGTTCCACAAGAATTTGACTGGTATACTGTTATATATTTCAAACAAATCAAAACGTACCATTATATCAACTTTTTCAAGTTTATAATTAAAAGCGATATCTAAATAATATGCATGCCTAAAATGTGTTCGTTTTGGTATCCTGTCATAAATGGGTCTAGAGGAGTTTGAACATTAACAATACACTTTAAAGGATCTTCTGGTTTAACAACTTAAACTAAGATTTATATTCTTGTTTGGACTGTAGCAATATGTATCCACTTTATAGCAAGTGATATATATATATATATATATATATATATATATATATATATATATACCTCTCATTTTGTTATGTTTTACTAGAGGAAGTATAACTTGGGGGCTATTAATAATTTCAATGTATCCAATTCCAAATTCATCTTGTACATAACCGAAATTAACATCGCCATTATTAAAGCTTGTGGCAAAATTTCATATTTTGAGGATTGCGTTTTCTTAACTGCCGTATTAAGTCCAAAGAAAAGCAATTCTCGTTGATGCAAATAAAGCGTTTACCTGGTTTTTAGCAATTGCTATTTCTTTTTAATTTTCGGTCGGTTAATTTATGGCTACTCCAGTTTAATATCATTTTCATTCGATAATTATTCCGATGTGTAACAGAGATTTTCCATGTAATTTTGTATTTCCTTATTAAAAACTTGAATCAAATAGACCTTTTGCTTAATTTATTTCTCCTTTTTTCACAATTTCGTTTTTCTGTCCTCTTCTTTCTTGATTCAGCAAGCATTTAATCCTTTGGTAAACAATACTTGAGAGTTGTCCTTGATGAGAAAAAGGACCAGAACTGATACCAAGTTAAGTAAAAAACATGCATTTCAACGCAAATGTAAATGAAATGACTGAACATTATTCAAATTATTAATATAATGATTATTATTATTATTGCTATTATTATTATTATTAACTAGAGAATCAAATAATATATTCTAATCAGTTTAACGCGGAAAAAGTTTTGTGATATGACCAAGATGCGGAAATTAATCCCAATATGTTTTCTCATTTAAGTAACGCAATGCAAATTAAATCAATTTTGTATTATGTTACCGAGTCTTTTGTCCAGCAAACTGTTCTCCAGCCTGTGTCCATCTAGCCTGTTCGCCGGCCAAACCGCTGATTAGTTGTGAGGCTGTGTTCATTCGATACCGACAATCGTCAGCCTCTTCCAACAGACATTGGCGTCGAGCGATCGCCGATTCGTACACCGCTTGCGCTTCGGCTAATTCGGCTTCTTTTGCGGCCAAAACTGACTCAGCTGCCTGAAAGTTACCGCACAGAAAACAATTGTTCCACCATGACTTTTTTATGCATTTTGTTCTTTTGCGCAAGAATGCGAATTTATGACCTTTTTGCAGGAATTTTGTTTATTGTATTATTCGGTTTAGCTTCACTTGACATCAAACTATGCTTTTATAAAACTCATTTACAAAATTTATTTACAAAATCGATAAAAGCGTCGAAAGTTTAATTTTTGCCTTTATTATTTAACACTGTTCTAGATTTAATCCTTGTTTTTATTATTAAATAAATACAAATAAGTGTGGGAGGCGTTTCACTTGGAAGCAATTCTCTGAGTTAAACTAAACAGATAATATAAGATTTAATCACGAGTTCTGTTCAATGTAGAACTTGAAAAGATTTAACATATGCCTATTGAAACAATGGTGTTTACAAAGTTATTCTGACTTTTAGTTTTCATCAGGATATTATTAGTAGTTAAGCCACAGATAACCCATTTTCATACTAGTTATACAACTGATGATAAACATAGAGTTACAATTATCATTGCCATTAACACTTCACGAAACTTATAATATTGACACTTAAAACCACACTAGCACACATACATACATACATATATATTTATATATATATATATATATATATATATATATATATATATATATATATATTCTTATAATTAGGAAAACACAAATAACAAAGTGGATAAAGGCGATTTATTTCGTGAATACTAATCATCTCTTATACAATCATACATATTTATACATTTTGGGTTTTCAATTGATTATGCTAGTGGTAACAAATCTGACTCGTTTTTACTGCTGTTTCTTGTTTTGACTAGTTGGTGAGTGTGTATGCGTTTGTGTTTGTGTTGTGTATGTGTGTTATATACTATATATATATATATATATATATATATATATATATATATATATATATATATTGATTTGAATCTAACAACATGAATTTGAATATATATACTATGGCAGTATAAACTAATAATTGCATCGGGGATGGCCAATTAGTACATCAGGCTCTAAGAGATTACAAAATGTTCCAATCTGTTGGAAAGGTTAAAGAGAAGCCTTAGTTGGTATAAGGCATTTATTTGCGTTTAGATCGCGCCAAGGGGTGTTCAGTGAATGAAGTCGGCGGCAAATCCTAGACATTATTAAAACAGACCCAATAAAAAACCGGTGTACTGGATTAGTTTATACTGATATATATATATATATATATATATATATATATATATATATATATATATATATATATATAATCAGAATCCTGTCATCAGAACTAAAATCAAAATAGGTGTCAGAAATTTCATGAGGTCTTTTGTATAATGAGAGTTGTGTGTTGGCTGGTAAGAACTTCGGGCCATGGGATATTCAAAATCGGTTTAATCTAAAGGAGAAAGCCAGGAAGGTAGATTGGTATTTGATTTCAAATAGGTTTTCGAACGTGGCACAGCTGGTGTAGTAGGTAGAATTTAAGACGCTGTAGTACATGTGTCCCGGTTTGAGTCACGTTAGCGGCAAATTCTGAACCGTGCGTGAAGAGTTCCCACGAAAGCCGTCTACTGGATAAATTGCCTTGGCTACCTGATGCAATGCTTAATTTACATTGACAAGTTATATTTACACACACACACACACGCACGCACACACACACACACTCATATACATATATATATATATATATATATATATATATATATATACATATACATATATACATATATGCTCTTATATCAGTTAACATGTAAAAATTTCTTAATTTAAAGTTAGTTATAAGTGGGTTATTATTTTTGTAAATTATTGACTGAAAGAATGAACAAAAAATATTTATTAAATCAGGTTTATAGTCGTGAAGATCACACCGAATGATTTATTATAACCAATTGCCTAACGAAAAATTCGGCGCTAGTAACATGTATTGATTTTTTATTAGTTAAAAACTAATTCTTTATTTCGTGTTATGTGAATTGAATAACGATTCACATAAAATTCGAAGTAAATATTGGGATGACTTGTGCGTTACTCAAGGCTGAATATAAGTTTCTGTTTTCGTTACTTCAATTGAGTTTCACAGAATGTATCTACGATGCGTTATATTATAACCAGTGTATATCGCAATCTGGTGGATTTATTTTAACTCACTAGGTCTCACGATTGAATCGATTTTATTCGAGGTAAGCAATGCAGCAACGTTTCGATCTTCGTAGTACCAGAGTTCCTGTCTTAAACATCCCTCTTATTATTGTACAAGCTCAGCTGTAATAGCTAGAACATTGTGATTAAAATTTAGACAATGTTATATTTTAGTTTAGCTTTCCATGGTCATTAAATAAGTACTAAAATATTTGATATTTACTAATTTTATATTTGCTTCACGTGGGCAATAATTATTGTTACTTTATCCTACTACACATCATATGTCAAATAAAACTGAAACTGAGTCATGTAGGTAGAGCTTTTTACCAAATTTATTGCTCTGTAAGCATTATAAGCCTTCATTTATATATATATATATATATATATATATGTAAGAACAAAACAACGTACTCCATGGAATAACATTTATTAATAAATCTTATTTCTACCAGTATCTACAGCCATTATTCTGGATTCGTTAGTATATTCGTTCATTCAATCCCACTGTACATGTGTTGTAACCAATCTCCTCTTCGTTATTCTAGCCTTTGTTTTGCGCAATTTAGACCACTACTTTTGTGCAATTTAGACCACTCCTTTTGCGTAACGTCATTTGGTGTGTCATCGCTTTCATTGTAATTGCGTCCGTAATTGATGTATGTGTCGTATTTTGCGAAGCGTTGGCTATTTTTAAAGGCATGTCAGTTATGTCTTTGTTCCAGTCCAATTTAATTTCTTTTTGAATTATTTTCTGCACGTTTAAGCAGGGCTTCAGCTTATTAATTGCAATAGCTTCAAAAGCTAGAAGCATTTTCTCTGTTTTTGCCTTGTAGAGAACTGAAAAATTGTTACTACTAACAGCATGACCTGTGAGTAGTACATGTTCGCAAATTGCTGATTTTTGTGCAGGAGCTGCACCCCTCTTTAATAGTTTTTGAGGGAGATGCTGATTTATTCTAGTTTCGAGCCTCTTTTTTGATCTGCCGATGTACTGAGCGTTGCAGGTACATTGAAATTTGTATACAGACAAAGGTGTTGACGTCACAGAGAGGCTATCTTTTTCATTCGTGCGCATCAGTTTTGTTGTGTTGAACACCACTCTCACCTGTATTGATGGAAACTGTGCTTTTGTCGCTCGAATTACTTTTCGTTTGAAGATTTCCGCTGGAAGATCACCTCCAAAGGGAACACTAAGCGTTACTATCTGGGGAGTTTTGTTTTCCTTCAAATTAGCCTCGATTTTGTTGCGTTGCCTCAAGATGTATTCGATGAACCAGTCCGGATATCCAAAATACGACACATCCATCAATTACGAACGCAATTACAACGAAAGCGATGGCACACCAAATGACTTTATGCAAAAGGAGTGGTCTAAATTGCACAAAAGTAGTGGTCTTAATTGCGCAAAACAGAGGCTAACATAAAGAAGATAAGATTGGTTACGACAAATGTACAGTGGGATTGGATGAACGAATATACTAACGAATCCAGAACAATGGCTGTAGATACTGGTAGAAATAAGATTTATTAATAAATGTTATTCCATGGAGTACGTTGTTTTGTTCTTACATTTTAAAAAATGGTGAAATTAGAAACTATCAATTTATTGAAATACCGTGGTCACCCTATTCCACGTAAAACAATCAATGCATATATATCCTATTCGTGTAGATATGGTGAATGTGTGGAACGTGTGATGTATTATAAAAATTGTCTATGTGAGGAAACAATCCCAACTTACGTGATTAAGCGTTGGAAAAGTACCAATCAGCATCAATCAGAGAATATTCATCGGCGCATTCTTGAAAATGTCATCGAAGAAGAAGAAGCAAAAGCGGATAGCTACAAACTTAAATGTCTATCTATAGAGTCTAAACTGCAGATGTTAGAAGATGAAATTCGAATTAATTTTTTAAAAGAGATAGCATGGATTACAGAAGGTGCGAGGAAGAGAGAGATTAAAAAACTAGCGCGGAATGCAGTGCAATGTTCTAAGCTCAAAAAGTTTCCTGAGAATCCAGGCAAATTTATTTTTAATTACACCGACATAAATTTAACAAAACATCAAAATGAAGTTCTCTCTCTTGGACCGAAATACTGCATAACAAAAACTAGAATAAACGAACGTGAAGAAATGCATATGCAGGCATCAATGGAATGCTTCTTTGAAGATGCCACAAAACACAAATCAAATGAAAAATACGACATCTCGCTCTTTAAATCGGACCTCCGAAGTGCGTATGGCCAATATATGCGCACATTCAAAGGCAATAAACTGGTCACCAAAAGGCATCTAGAAGAACTGAATGAGCTACAACGAAACAAACAAGTCAGACTCATGAAGCCAGACAAAGGGACAGGCGTAGTGTTAATGAACTATACGGATTATAGTCAGGCGATGTTACAAATTCTGAATGACAAATCAAAATTTAAACGCGAAGAGGTACAACGCGACACTACGGCAAAATTAGAAAATTCCATAACGAAGATTCTAAACCGAATTATTTCGAAGGTCGAGGCTAAACAAGAAATCAACATAGAGCACAAAAATGCTTTTATTACAGAATGCAAACACGCCAAGCCCGTAGGTTCAACGCAACCGATATTATATGGGTTGCCCAAGGTTCACAAAATGACCAACAATGAAGAACTTCCGCCTTTCAGGCCCATTTTATCTATGATAAATTCCCCACAGCACAAGGCAGCCAGACTATTATGCCGGATTATAAAGCCTATCATGAAAGGAAGAATAGACCACGTTGTACAGGATAGCTTTCAATTCGTAGAAAAATTCGCGACCTAAATTTGAAAGAGAGGAAAATGGTGTCCCTCGATATAAAGTCACTCTTTACTAGCATTCCAGTAAATAAAACTATAAATATCCTATGTGAATATATACGATCATCAGGAGCGGAAACAATGATAGAAGTGGACGACATGAGAGAACTACTTCTATTATGCACATCCAACGTACAATTCGTATTCCAAGGAGTCTTCTACAGACAAATTGACGGCATAGGTATGGGTAGTCCTCTTGGACCAGTATTGGCAGACATATACATGCACCATTTAGAAACAACTGGTTTGAAACCATTTATCAATGGAGCTCATTTTTACGTGCGCTACGTTGACGATACTTTCATGGTCGTTGAACAGAATGAAGATACAAATTCACTGCTACATCACATAAACAAGGTAGACCAGGCAATCCAGTTTACAATAGAAGAAGAAAAAAACGGATATTTATCCTTCCTAGATGTAGGAATAACGAGAGATGAAGAAGGTACTCTCTCAAGGTCAGTTCACAAGAAATCAAGCTGGACTGGACAATATGTCCATTATATGAGTAGTGTGCCAAGGGCGTACAAAAGAAACCTAATAATGAATTTGGGCACACGAATACGCAGGATTTGTTCACCGGGCAACATTGAAGTAGAGCTAAATTTGCTTCGCGAAGCGTTGAGAAATAATGGCTATCCGGCCTGGTTCATCGAATACAACTTGAGGCAACGCAACAAAATCGTGGCCAATTTGGAAGAAAATCAAACTCCCCAGATAGTAACGCTTAGTGTTCCCTTTGGAGGTGATCTTCCAGCGGAAATCTTCAAACGAAAAGTAATTCGAGCGACAAAAGCACAGTTTCCATCAATACAGGTGAGAGTGGTGTTCAACACAACAAAACTGATGCGCACGAATGAAAAAGATAGCCTCTCTGTGACGTCAACACCTTTGTCTGTATACAAATTTCAATGTACCTGCAACGCTCAGTACATCGGCAGATCAAAAAAGAGGCTCGAAACTAGAATAAATCAGCATCTCCCTCAAAAACTATTAAAGAGGGGTGCAGCTCCTGCACAAAAATCAGCAATTTGCGAACATGTACTACTCACAGGTCATGCTGTTAGTAGTAACAATTTTTCAGTTCTCTACAAGGCAAAAACAGAGAAAATGCTTCTAGCTTTTGAAGCTATTGCAATTAATAAGCTGAAGCCCTGCTTAAACGTGCAGAAAATAATTCAAAAAGAAATTAAATTGGACTGGAACAAAGACATGACTGACATGCCTTTAAAAATAACCAACGCTTCGCAAAATGCGACACATACATCAATTACGGACGCAATTACAATGAAAGCGATGACACACCAAATGACGTTACGCAAAAGGAGTGGTCTAAATTGCACAAAAGTAGTGGTCTAAATTGCGCAAAACAAAGGCTAGAATAACGAAGAGGAGATTGGTTACAACACATGTACAGTGGGATTGAATGAACGAATATACTAACGAATCCAGAATAATGGCTGTAGATACTGGTAGAAATAAGATTTATTAATAAATGTTATTCCATGGAGTACGTTGTTTTGTTCTTACATTTTAAAAAATGGTGAAATTAGAAACTATCAATATATATATATATATATATATATATATATATATATATATATATATATAATAATATATATATATATACATATATATAAGTTCATTTGTAGATACTTGAGGAGAAAGTGCAAACGAAATGGTTATTGTAACTGTTAAAATTTATTTTTTTCTTTGCACATTGGACGGGCAATATGAATTTGATTAAAGCTCGCATTCCAATAGTATAATACATTTACTACTGTAACTGGTGTTGTAAAGACTTAAAGATTAAACTCCTGTATTACTGCCAAAGACCCGCGATTCTATTTATTAAAGAATATGATATATTTCGAACAAATTATTTTATCGCCTAAATACACAATCAAATTCGTACTTGCAACTAACTTTTTTTTAACGATTTGACAACTCTTTTCATTTATTTAAAAAAACGCAATCTTCCAAATAAGTGTTAGATACGATTATGTAAAATATGTAATGTAGAAATGTTTCCCTTGCCCATGTAAGATGTTTTACAATAATTCAAAATTTGTGAAATTAGTGCTCCTATTTCCAAATTCTTTACCTATATAATACAATGTGTAATGGTTTTGTAGCATTTATATTCGTATCTATATTTAAATATCCGTAATTAGTGCGATTAAATGATATTGTAAAAAATTATACGATTATCCATTGCATACTTTTTAGATTTATATTACTAATATTTAAAAAAATTAATTATACTAGGCAAATATGTTTGACTTTACTGTAATAAATATTATCGAGTCTGATTATTTTAACACAAAATATGTTCATTTTTTGAAAAATAATTATATCGTATATGACCAGTTAATATACATGACTGGATGCGGAGTCAGGTTTCATTTGATTACGATTAAAGTAGTTAAAATCATTTATGCAAATATGATATTTGAACGAAATATAATTCGCCTTTAATCTTTTGTAGGCCTTCAAACATCGCGAAATTTACCGTCAGTCACATTTACTAACACGCTGTGTATTTAGTTTAGAATTTGGAAATAGTTTTAAAAAATTAAATACACAAACGTATTAAAATTTAGTCATAATTCTCAGATATTCTATTTTTCACTTAATTGACTTCTTATAGCATACTGTTTGAGCTATATTTCTGTAAAAGTCATAATATCATTAAATGTTTCTGAGGAAATTTTATAGATTATTAGACAAAAAAAGTGAGAGCTAATGTCCAGGTATTTATTTTAGTTTAGATTAACTTTTTGCTACTACTTGACATTTATTTGTATTCGCCTGTTATATTGTGTTAACCGGTAACTACATTTGGGAAGAATGTTCAAATTTTCACGTACTTCGGTAAGATAGATTTTAAAGTAAATTAGTTTTAAGAATATAATACTTTTTGTCGGAAGTCGAAATTTTAATGATTTTTTTGGAAACGACTGGTGTTCAATTACTGTTTAAAAGTTAATCTCAACGTTATTCGAATATAACTTGCTTATAGGTTTTTTTACTACAATAAAATTTTTCACAAATGTAATAGATTCAGCCAGGCAGAGTAGAACGTCATGAGGTAGAAATTACCTAGGCATGAATTTCACAATTCCCTCATTAGCAAAATACTTTGTAAAATTTTTACAAGTTTCAGTTCTGTCTGTAACAATCACCGCAACTGCACAATATCTATACAAATAGATACTTCGTGTCGGTACATTTTTATTTAGTTAATTCAAAAACCCGGTCGAGATAAATAAAATGTACATGTTCCTGTTAAAACTTAAATAACAGTTAGGTTTCAACATTCGGAAGCATAATAAGATACGTTTTGATTTTTTGAAAATTTCAGAGCAGCTTTATGCAATTCATACTACCAAATTTAACCATAAAGAGACGTTTCTAATTTTTCCCGTAAAATATCAAAAAAATTATTAAATTCAATTCAATTGCAGATGACAAAATTTATTTAATTACTTATATCTAAAAAACTTAGGCTGAAATAGTTTTTTATTTGTTAATGAATAGAGACTTCTTGTAAACGTTTAGTGTGATAAACGAAATCATTTAATTCAAATTGTATTTAATAACAGAATCTCATCATAAATTAGTAACTAGCATTGCTTCTTACCCACGTTCTCATTAATATTTGCAGGTAGCCTTACACAATAAAAAATGGTCTTCGATAAGGAATGCGGCATTTCTTTTAAACATTGATAACAATTCTTACAATTTAATCATAATTCAATTCTTTAACACACTAGCAGTAACTCGTCATACAATAATTGGCTTTTGTTACATATTTGGCTTTGGCATTCGTATATATCGCAATTGGATCATTATATAACAGGGCGAATACTTAAATTAACCAGCTATACTCAGCAAATGCTTTTAATTCGCTCACGAAAAGATGTTTAATTCATGTACAGAGCACTAAGAATACAGAATGGGAATCTTTGTAAACACCCAAAGAATTTTAAAAGCGCAAATTATTTGAAACTCCGCCTACCGAAAATTAATAGTTTTTAAAAAAAAATCTTTTATTCAAGTTAGATTATTTTCAGTCTTAAAAAAATACTTTTTGTCGGGCAATTTTAATAGTGCTCTTGTCTTCGCCTAATGTCATCTGCTCTAATTACAATATAAGTACGAACTGTGCGTTTAAAAGTAAATAGTATTAGACCTCTAAATCACAGAAGGCATACTATTTCTGATTTCCAACTAGAATTCTAATTGAAATAAGTCTAATCGAATTTCTGGATACTGTTTCAGTCACAAATAAATTTGTGAAATTTCTATCGTTTTAATTATCTCAAACAATGTAAAAAATTGAATTTCTAAAAATTAACATTTTAAAGTAAGTGGAAGATTTTTTGAAAAATTTAAAAGGCTATATAGTTTTGATTAATGTGTTGATTTAGTATCAAACATTTAGTTGGCTGCAATAATTTAAAATATAGCAATTTTGGAATACATTGACTTATCCTTGCATTTTTACATTAAAAATTTAAAATTTAATTCAGTATTAAGTTAAATTTTTTTTTAAATATGACGAAAAATTAACGAAAATTTATTCGTTAATCAAACTCTTTGTTATGCTGCAATCAAATGTTTTTAAATGCATTCTTAATTATTTTTACCAATTTCCAAGCGAGAATGTTTTTCAGGTTACCCTAAAACGAACATTTTATTCTGAAGTTTTTTTAAAGTATGAAGATAGTTGGAATGAGGAAATCTTGTTGAAAGAGATAATAAGCGTTAATTTTAATGCTTCGGCTTGAAATCTGGAAAAACGCTCGTAAAGAAATTTCCCGTCTGCTGAATTCGTACGGAAATGCAAATAACGGCAGCGAATAACACACACATTATCTTTAATTTTATTGAGTTCAGTAAATATCGCAAGAGCGTTATCACAATTAAATTTGTTGGACGATGTTTCTCGCAAAAGATATTACATAACATTTTAAACGCTTGTGTCAAATCGAGTAGTAGAGGAACGAAAACAATTGCGCAATCTATTGTTGAACCTCACACGCATGCAAATTAGATATTCGCCTAAAATAACTGTATAAATAATGAACCGCGTGTAGATTGACTAATTGTAATACATTGGTGAGTCTAAAATTCCAGGCAGATTTTTGCAAATAGAGGAAGTTATTATCGGCGTTTATTCTAAATTTGATTTGATGCGCGTAAAATTTATTGCTAAATTCATAGTTAATAAACATTCTTCGATTAAATTTACAGACTGTTTTTTTTAACGAAATATAATTAAAAATAGTCGATTTCAGTTTATTTCACGTGCTAGTAAGAAAATAATATTTGTTTATTTAAATTTAGCCCATTTAATGCTAGCCAAACCTTTCTTAAATCTGCTACTACAAAACTATTTTAGAGTTAATTAAATATATATTTGTTAAAGAATAAAACAGTGGAATGTATTTACCATTTTACTTTTTTCATATTTTGCACTGTACCGGGAAATTTCAATAATTCTTTTGAGCTGCACAACACATTGTTGAAACATCACACGTATGTTCTCCAGACGTTGCATTTAAAATAATTACTAAATGCAATATCAAAATGGAGTTAGCCATATAAGAAGCCCTATCGATCAACAAATTGTAGCCGGATTTATGCAAGAAGAAGAAACAAGTTCAGGCATTGAGCTTAAACTGGAGGTGACGCACGTAATTGATGGATTTCCATTGTTAACATTCTCTGCACATTTACATATTACTATTTTGTTTTGCCTTTAAATTTATATATAAAATGAACAGAGAAAGAAGCTTTTCTTGTATCTGATAAAATTTATTTTTATTTTTTCACACAGAAGCAGTACTATAGGTTCTAAGAATGTTTTAATTCTATTTATAAATTATCCTGTATAATATAATTATTTCAGTGTAATAATTCAAAATTTCTCAATTATGCAATAGAATATAGAGTTCTTCTTTAAAGTTTCTAGAACAGATAAAACTTTTATTATAATGGGTTTAATTAATTTTATAATTACAATTAGAACATTTTAAAACTGGACGTTTCGAAAATGTTTTCTTATGTGTAAAACAAAATTAAATCATAGGTTGCTGATTTGATCTAAATTTATAGTCAACTTATAACAATATACCGTCATATGGATATAAACTTATTTATGCGCATGTGTTTAAATATGGTCTTGTGAAAAGTGCACTGAATATTATTCGGTTTATACTGAAGTTAGTGCGAATATGGTACCGAAGCGTCATTTCACCCAGACTAGATCGACTATCATTTCCAGAGTTAATACTAATCGTGTTGAAGTATTCGGACATAAGGATCATTCAGATTAATGTGGAACTGAGATTGCAAGTCAAGGAACGACGTATTAAATCGTGGATATGTTAAATTTCATGATCAAACTGCGCAACCAAGTACAAAAACCAACTTAATACCCTAGCACTTTAAATTAACTAAAATCTAGAAAAGTAAAATTACTGAATAATGTAATGCCGATTAGTGTAAATAAGGTTTATTTTGGTCACCAATGAAATATGTTCTCTGTATAAGTACCGAACGTGGATTATTAATACAAAAGCTCACCCGTTTTGAATTTTAATAAGAAAGGCGACATATCTTAGTTTACTTTATGTAACTGCATTTATAACTTTCAAGTTCTTAATTGAAGCTAGGCTTATGACTGCAGGACTTAGCCCAATTAGGCAGGAACAAGAGTGGAAGCGATACGCTTCAGCTATGTGTACAAACCATTCTACAGCACTGATTAGCAGATGATTCAGAAAGGCAATCGTATTCCAAAAATACCTTTATTTAAAAACAATTTAACTAGGACTGTAAATCATAATTGAATCATCTACAAAGTATGCAACCATATTCGTGATTAGAACAAACATTCGACACTTATTGAACATGCCAATTTATACACAATCAGTAAATTCTAGATAAAACATTGTAAAATTTGACGCGAACTCAACTGGCACACGATCTCAGAGTTAAATTTATTTATCTGTGTGTTGCGGTACATTTTATTACCTGACCAAATTATCTGTACTGCCTAATATACTCCGTTTTGTATATAATGATTACTTTTTTGCAACAAAAGTCGACTACATGAGGTGGAATCCGACCAGCTGGGCTTAATATTCTGTTGTACGAGTTACAATAAACGGATTAAATTCTTAAGTTATTCAAATCAAGCGGCAGTTTAGTGTCTGATAATTGATGTGACTTACAAACGATATTATTATTTTCACAATTGTTGTGATAATTAATATTGATATAATGCAGAATATTTTCCTCAATTTTTGTTAATAAATATTATTCTGTAACATCGATGCCTCTCATTTAATAAAGACTATTTAAAGCAAGTTTCTTTTGTCAGAATGTCACCGTTTCCCATTGTTAGGAATAATAATTTTTGTAATAAACACTTATTTAACATTCAAAATATATTCAATAACAGAAAGTAATCAGCTTTATTGATAAATTAAATTGAAGCCGGAATAAGCATGTTCAGGCATTGAGCAGGAATTGGAGGTGACGCACAAAATTTATTGGTTCCTCCCTAATTTCACACTCTCTTCATTTTCACATGTTTCTATCGTGTTTTTCTGTTCAATGTATTTACCAGTTTCATATCGCATAATTCTTTAATGCAAAGCAAGCTTGTACTTCATATATTGGCGAAACATTCAATATATATTCATGAAACATACTCTTTTCAAAAATATGTCGAAACTGATCTTGTTGGCAAGTGTTCGAAGAACTTATGTCAGGTTTTAAAACTATAGGACGGACCTTTCATTATGCTAATCTATTTAAACAAATTGCTGTTAGCATAACGCAGGTTTCTTGCTAGTCTCAGACGTAAACATATGAAGAAAAAAAACATCTGAACCTATATTCTGTAGATCGCGCAGCTTTTGCAGGTATTTGAAAAATTGATCTTCATTTAAAAAGCTAATTTTTGAATGTTTCGTAAAGTTGAATAACCCTTATAGTCCTGCGGTTCTAATTGGAACGTTCTATTGACAGGCTAACGTAGTACGTCTGGTCAACAACAGTATTCATATTTGAAAAGAAATTTCAATGTGGATGTAAGAATACTATTTAAGACGCATTGCCTTGTATACACCAATTACCGGCGGTTTCTATGCACACGTCAAACCAGCCACAAAAATCTGTCATTAATAATTTGACATCACGCAGATTGTAGAAACTGATATTATTTGGCATTATCATCGTTACATTTTTGATTTTATCTACGCTGTGTCTAAAAAGACATCTAATAATTGAGGCAAAAATCTAGTGTAAGCTAGATTTTGCTCTCCTATTAACTCCAATTGCATTAAGCATAAATATACAAACAAATAAATTTGATGAGGGAGAGAGAGAGAGAGATAGAGCGAGACAGAGCGTGCGAGTTGCAGAAATAAAAGAATTTGCAATGGCTTCAGTATGCATCAGCACACGTATTTAAACGTGTTGTAGGTGTATTAAAAAAAAGTACACGTTCAATCGCAATGTCAATTCTTCTATATCCATTAGACAATTTCTCAGGTGCAAATAATATAATATTCTTCGTCATTATCGCCTTCTCAAACGAAAATGCAACAAATATATTGTTAAGATTCTTTGCAGAAACCTTTGAGAATATTTTCCAAAATATGCCAAAAATGTGACAGAACTAACGAGAACCTCAATGCAATGCTGGTTCCACCTCGGACATGAATTCGAGCAATTGCCAAACTAAGTCATATCCAGGTAATGCCACGAATCTATTTCTAATTTATAGATGGGTGAAATTACATAACGCTCAAACAAATTGCGTCTTTAGTAGCATGCGCTGCACCAATTTGCCAGTCATCGAGCCCTGGACACAGCGATTCCGTCGATTGCTATTGATTTCCAAAAAAATGGACCAATTAGGTCAACATGTTCAATTTCGTAGGGTATAGTATGCATTGCATGGTTTCTGTGAAAAGCTTGTATATTAGCAAAGCTGTCGGTATGCTTCTTTTCAAACTCACCAAAACTGGTGATTTGGTGTCGGTACTTAAGTGACCGATCGGGAATAGTTAGCTGAATGTTGTGCTGAAAAGAATTTACCAGAAGAGAGACAGTTATCACCATCCGCGCAATCAATTATTGTTAAATTGTATTGTCTATATATGTAAATGTGGCGAAAGCTGCAAACAGCTTATGTTCGTGACTGCATAGAAGCTGTGCAGCCGACATTTCCAGTCAAGTTCAATGTATGCGAGACTGCTAGAGGTGAGAGCCGCATATCTAAATTTGATTTCCATATATATTCAATGCGGTTTGATCCTCGATAGTCAGTTTGCCGTCGTACTCTGATGATGATCATGGAAGGTCGAAACGCGTCAGTGCGTTGCAGCTGGCGGTAGTTTTGTTATGTTGTTCGATGACTGGTTGAATACAATGGGGTTGGTGTTTACTTCAAGATCGCAAACTTGATTTAAAGCATTGTTACCACCACCCGCGCAATCAATTAATGTTAAACTGTATTGCCTATATATGTATATGCGGCGAAAGCTGCAAACAATTAATATTCTTGACTGCATAGAAATTTTGCAGCCGGCATTTCCAGTCAAGTTCAATGTATGCGAGACTACTAGATGTGAGAGCCGCATATCTAAATTTGATTTCCATATATATATTCAATGCGGTTTGATACTCGATAGTGAGTTTTCCATCGTATTCTGGTGATGATCATGTCAGGTCAGAACGCGTCAGTGCGTTGCGGCTGGCGATAGTTTTGTTATGTTGTTCAACGACTGGTTAAATACAATGGGATTGGTGTTTACTTCAAGTTCGCAAACTTTAATTAAAGAATTGTTACCACCACCCGCGCAATCAATTATTGTTAAAAGACAGTTAATGTTCGGCTGAAAATTGCTTGCAATTCTTGGTGTTAGTAGAGTAGGAAAATAATTTGAAAGATTTTAATAAAGCGATTAAATACATAATTTTGAGTGCGGCATTTTACAATACTTGCGTTGAGTACAATATTAGTACGACTATAGAAGGAAGATTATCATTGTTCGTTAAGTAAATATCGAATTATGACTTCACCTATATTGATTGTGCCGTTTATACGGATTCCCTTAGAGACTTAATTATTCCTATCTCCGCAGTCAATGTGTTCCTTTGTGCAGATAATACTCTTACTAAATTTTCTAATCCGTTATTACAGTACTAGATAGAACCATTATTGCGTTCTCGGCCTCAAATATAGCTAATGCTACAACGAAAGCTATTACAATTTTAAAATAATACGTATTTATTTATTTATTTATATATATGTTTATATAAATGAGGTATCTTAAACTTTATACGTAACTGCGAATTCCATGCAATTTATAGCTTTGATTGTGAGATGAGGATAAGTCACAATGCTAGGGATCAAATACTGTGGGGTTCAAAATCTGTTGTTATAAGCAATTAATCTTCGTGCGTTTAAATAATGAGGATACTTGTCTAATGGCTTAAGTAGAATTAAATTTCTCATGAGAACTTCTTTAACTAAAATATTATTAATATAAATAAATTCAAGGTTATTACTTAAATTGGTATTTTGTCTCATTTATAATGAACATTTAGAAATGCATGTTAAAATGTATGGAGAGAGGAAATACCCATGAGTATCGAATTGGAAGAATGGCTGTTCAAAGCATGAATCTTCGATGTGGCTGGAAATGGCATGCAATGCGCAGTTTTTTGTTGTTTGAAATGCATGTTGATAGAAGTCGCCAGTTAAATTCTGGACCCTAAAGATGAATGCTCAACAAAGACAAAACTGGTCTAGTAGATGTTTTTTAGCACCTTTTGCCATGTTTAGTAGAAATCAATAAGATTTAATGCAAGCAAATCAAATCCACGACAGTGTGGATCAGTGGTTAGAACAAAAAATTCCAAACCAGACTTGCCCTAGTTAGAGTATATGAAGCGTATCCAATAAGGACGAAAATGGTCTATTGCTTGATTCGCCTTTTCTAAACTATACGATTCCCATTTTATAGTGGCAAATGTAAGTACATATTAGGACAAGTGTTTATATCAAGATCGCAGACTTCATTAAAGTAATTGCTATCACCGTTCGTGCAAACAATGTTCATTTAATCATATAACTGCTCAATTCAAAAATACTTCCTCCTGTAACGTGGTGTCTGTTCTGTATTAACAGATATATGATGGTTATTAAGAACTTCAGTTTTAAAGGAAAAAATAGGCAAGAATCACTATTTAGTATATACCTGAGTTTTGTGTGTAGTGTGCAGCAGGGTGGCTCAGTAGTCATAGTACGAGATTCAGATGTAGAAGTGCTCGGGGTCGAGTTCTGTCCGCGGTAAATTCTGGACAGTATGTGATGAGGTACCAAAAAAGACGAAACCGATCTATTGGACAAATGCTTTTTCCACATTATTCAATAATTAGATTATAATGAAAAATGTATGTAAATAATGGGCCAGGTGTTTATAACAAGATTGTTAACTTGCTTAATATAATTGCTATCATCGCCCGCGCAACCATTGGTCGTTTAAGAATGTAAATGTTCATTTCAAAACCACTTCCTCATCTAGTGAGATATCTGTTCATTAATTACAGATTGGGGATGGTTATTTGGAACTTTGAGTTTAAATGGTTGCCATATGAGCTCCACATAAAAGAAAAAGGAACTAACCGAGTTACAATAGTTAGTATATGACTGATAATTGTGTATAGTGTGCGGAATGGTGACTCATTGGTTAGAGCACCAAATTCCGAAACAGACGTGCTTAGTTCATTATGAAAAATGGACGTACATAATAGGTCAGCTTTTTAATTAAATTAGTTGTTTCGCGAGTCAATATTTGAAGCTCTTTATAGATATTTTCATCGATTTGCAGCGAATATTATCAGTTTATTGCGTTAGTAAAAATGATGATGCTGTTCTTTATTATGCTGCTTCTGTTTCAATATGTTGGAGTTTGTTGGAATTACTAACGGTGCTGAACTAGTGGATGATTATATATATATATATATATATATATATATATATATATATATATATATATATGAAATACTTAGAAGTTTCATTGGTTCTTGCCCAGTAATGTACAATACCATTTTGATGGAAATTTTTAAACTCTGGTGAAGCGATTTCTTTATTAATAATTTGCTCACGACATCAATAATGCGAAATCCATCATAATTTGTCGCGTAGAAGAAAAATTTATCTAGTTGGCTGCGATATTTTTTTTCTATGACGGGTAATTTTAAAATTCCACAAAGAAGGCCTATAAGAATTTCACCATGCATTATGTAAATAATAAAATTTATATTTATTAATTCATTTTAATTAAAACTTTTGATTATCTGCACAATTGCTGTTTGAGAAGCATTAATCAAATTATAATTTAAATTTTATTCATTATGGGACAGCTTTTTGAAGATTCGGTGATCGTATTCGAAATCCCCAACTCAATAACTGTTGTCTATATAATTTATATCTTATACCCGATTTCTATTTAACTTCTCATTGTTTAATTGTTATACTGTAAAAAATTAAGTTAAACGAAAATTTATAAACTTTTATCTTTCACTTTTTTTCAAAATGCCAGCAGATCAAATAGGAAAAAAATTATTACAGCAAATCTACAACACAAGCTATATTCAAAGGAGATTGGTAACTAATCGTAAGCGGACAAAAAATTTTGATATAACGCATTATATTGATTGTCTGCATTCGTTCAATAACACCTGGCGCACAAACCAACATTCTGGGCTCCAATAAGTTTAACGAAAATATGTGAAATCAATTATTCAAACATATTATTCATCGTATTTGACCCACGGTTGTCGGAAATGAAACAGTGGCTGTCATTTCACCGGCAACGTCTGAAAAATCCCGTACACATGACACCAAGCAGACTACCTTGGACACACATTTTTCAACTTGTATCACAGTGATAATGTGCACTTAAAATTGCAAAATTATCTATTCTATAAAAATAAAGTGCAACGGCAGACATTTGGTTTCTAACAAATGTAGCAAAAAATTGGTAAAAAATGAATTTCGTCAGCCATTGTCAGAATACCGAGCTTTATTAGGAAATGGAGTAATAATTTTAAAAATGCACAAACCATGATGGATAAATCAGCATATACCATAGACAATCTGTCAAGTTTCTAATTGAGGTTTCCGTGATTTGTCGTGCGTATACATATTTTAATTCGTCAATTAAATGGTACTTTCCATTAACTTTGATTATAAATAATTGA
Organism: Eudiplozoon nipponicum; assembly: GCA_029291075.1. Classification (NCBI taxonomy): domain Eukaryota; kingdom Metazoa; phylum Platyhelminthes; class Monogenea; order Mazocraeidea; family Diplozoidae; genus Eudiplozoon; species Eudiplozoon nipponicum. The sequence goes on along the minus strand of JAQBSW010000863.1, from coordinate 37,747 downwards.
AAAGATGAATGGAAGGTAACAAATAAAATGAAAATCTGTCAACTGGGTGATCGTTGTCGCCTGCACTGCGGCAAACGTGATGCCAACTTTGAAGGTATAAAATCTGTTTTTACTCTTATGTACCACGTTTTGCGCCAAAGCAAGTTTGAAAAAAGTGTATACTGTGATATATATATATAAATATATATATATATATATATATATATATATATATATATATGTGTGTGTGTGTGTATAACTTTGCAGAACTGATTCGAGTAATTAGTTCATTTACTTGCGCAATGAAGGTTTGCTTAAATGCAACATATTTTTTTAAATTATTGACAAAATTGAGGAGAACGTTACGTCGGTCACTAAATCGGAAGTGTGCAGCCGCAATACATGTGAGAATAAAATGGATGATAGCGGCCTCTCGGATATGCGAGCTTCTGTAAAAACCTTTGCTTTGATTTTCGTAACTTGTGAAAACTACCAAATAGTAGATATGTTAGTTTGAAGTTGAGTAGGTTCTAATTCAGAAAGTACAATTTTTATTTATATGATAATAATAGCTAAATCGATAAATTGCAATCTGCCACTATAGCGTATTTACCGAATTGGTTATATACCGCTTGGCAGGTGCTAGACTATGGGTTTTGGTTGTGGTTTGCCATTGTTCGGAGTAAAGGAATATCGCCACTCACCTTTGTGGAATAGATGCACGTTCACGTGGAACTGAAAATTGAGACAAAGTCATGGTATATTCCACTGTGTTGAGTGACCCAATTTCAAATCGATGTGTTAAACAAAAAGGTAGTTAGGCTTATGTTTGAATAATTTGAATAAAACTGCACTATTCTAATAAAGAATTAAAGTTAAAATAATTTTAATTGAAAAATGAACTGTGTATTAAATCAGAAATTTATGTTAAGGCGGTTATGCACAGTAAAGCTAAAGAGTAAAATTTAAAATGATTAAAACAATGACAAGAGATTCTGAAGGCAGCATGTACGAAAATTATAATCTCATGGACATTCGTTTCGTGCTTACTGGCGAATCATCAGTAGGAGCCGGCATTACGCCCTTTAACCACTATATATTTGGTAGAACAATGTGGAATAATAGGACAGTACAATCTCCTAGACGAATGTGTAAACCTGCAATAGTGAAGTTAACATCATATAGTCTGCGACAGCGCGACTCCAACGGTAATTCACACTATATAATATAAATACCGAGTATGTAAAGGATACTAACACTACGGCTATTGTGTTAGTAACCGATACCAACATTATTTTATCGAAAATGTACATGGTACGATTGCTATGGTTTCCGAGTCGGAATATGGTACCATCATGAGGTATATCAATTAATGCTATAGTTCACCGAATTTGAGAATTACAACAATTTCTGAACACCTGTTACTCCAGTAAATCCATACACTCTGGCCTTGATCGATATCAGCTATCACATTTCGCGTAAGCATGACATTATTCAATTCAATATATTACAGTTAAATACTTTTTGTTGCGAAGAGCTAATATATATGCAAGTACGTATTAGGTGTTACGAACCTAGTAACAGATTAGTTCAGTTGTGACCAGAAGGATAAACCAAAGGCAGCATGAACGGAAAGTATAATCTCATGCACATTCGTTTCGTGCTTACTGGCGACTCATCAGTAGGAACCGGTATTACGCCCTTTAACCACTATATATTTGGTAGAAGAATGTGGAATAATAGGACGGTACAATCTCCTAGACGAACGTGTAAACCTGTAATAGTGAAGCTAACATAATCTAAAGTCAACGACAATACGACTTCAATGCTAACTCACACTATATAATATATATACCGAGTCTTTAAAGGATACTAACACTATGGCTATTGTGTTAGTAACCGATATTAACATTATTGTTTCAAAAAGGTACATGGTACTAACGCTATGTTTTCCGAGTCGGAATATGGTACCATCATGATGTCTATCAATTTATGCTATAGTTCATCGAATTTGAGAATTACAACAATTTCTGAACACCTGTTACTCCAGTAAATCCATACACTAATTTGTTACTAGGTTCGCAACACCTAATACATACTTGCATATATATTAGGTCTCCGCAACAAAGATTATTTAACAGATTCTGAAGCAAATATTCCCAGGCCCAAGCCCCGTCTGCGGCAAATTCTAGGCAGTACATCAACAGTTCCCAATAAGGACGACCAAAATTGACGTAAAATTTGATCAAATAAAAAGATGATGGAGTTAGATATCTGATGACTAGGTTGTTCAAGAAAATAAAAATCATATAATGATAAAATTTGCGCATTTACTTAATTAAAATGCAATTTTCGTCTAAATTAATTTATCAAAGTGTTGACTAAAATAATAAACTTAAAAAAGAACTACAACAAAATCACTCTATGTATACATAAGGTATTATAGAATATATTGGTTACATTGTAAAACCTTAGAACATGCTATCTATAGTCTCAAAATTATAAAGTTAGAAGAAAAAATAAACTAAACTAAAGTATTAACATGTCCAGAGCTCTTTAAATCAAGTTTGCGAGCTTGAAGTAAACACCAATCCCATAGTATTTAACCAGTCGTCGAACAAAATAACAAAACTATATATATATATATATATTTATATATATATATATATTTGTTAGTGGTTTAATACATGATTGATGTACTTAAGCTCGAAACTTGCTTTAAAAAATTTACCACCACCCGCGCAATCAATTATTGTTAAAATGTATTGAGCTCGTTCCAAGTCAATTCCAAAAGAGACGCTCTCGAAGAGAATATATAATACTGTATCTTCCAAAAGTAACAACAAAGTATAATTAAGAAAAAAGTAATATTATCCTAAGCTTTAAGGACGCCAAGTAAATGATATATTAGCTAAAATCTCAACAAATCTCTGCATCCAAAGCATTTTGCAATTACTCCACAGGTATTTCTCAGCGAAAACTTTATGAATAACTAATATTAATTAACATTATTATTTTGCTTTTTAACATAAGAACAACCAGATTATTCAACTTGCAACAAACTATGCTTGTATAATGAATTATATTTAGACGTTTACAAGCATATAAATATGCACTCTTTATTTACTTGATTTTATAAACATAAATATATACATATATCTGAATATATAATTATATGTTTATAAATTACTTAAATTTATATTAATTTTTTTACGATATGTGTCAACATGTAATTTAGACATTCATTACACTTTCATGTTATATATTTTAACACAAATCTGTACAAAAAATATAATAAAATGTTAACTACATTTTACAGCTTTATTACAGATAAACTAGGAAAGTGGCAAACTGATCGAAGAGATAAATATTTTTTACAAAATCATTTGCCAGGACTCTATGTTTTACGATGTTATCTAAATGCTAATTATTACATATATATGATTACTTTTCTTGGTAGTATGTTTTGTGGAAACTTCAGCAATTATGTTATTTTAACAAATAAATTTATACTCAATTTTAAAATTAATATATATTTCTTCAATAAATTTTAATTAAGATTTATATTCTTTATATGGGCATAAATCTAATATAATGTTGGTTTATAAAACACATTTGAAATATGCAATTTATATTACAAAAGTTCGAAATCAGACAGTAATATCTAATAACGTGATCATTTGGAAAAATGTTGACAAAGTTAATTTAAAATCATACTTGTTATAAGTTCACTCATTAACTTAATAGCTAATTCAGTCAATTTGAGAGTTAAAGAACACGGAAGTTCTTCGTAAGCGATATTGCATCGAATTCAGTTTTGATAATGCTTTGAAACATAATGAAAAATTGAATTATTTAACTTCAACACAGCGCAAAACAGCATAATTTTAATAAAACCGGGTTTTCAAAATATCTTATGGAATAATTTTTCTTTATGTGATTATGATCGATTTATATGTTTATTCCTCTTCAGAAAACAAATTACTTCTCAATCATTTAAATATAATTTTGCTTAAATATTTTTTCGATTATTGTATCAATTTATGCAAGCCGAGCCCATTTAATATGTATTGGCAAAGAATGAATTTGCGTTCGCAATTTTGGATGACAATTTACTTCTGAAAGAGTGGAGGTAACGCGAGCAATATAGAAAAACGGTGCTTTTGGACGTGCGCTAAGTCACTTTATAGCAGATCTCGTTTTTATGATTTTTTGCATACAATAAAACATTCTGTTTCATTTATATGCAAAATAAGTTTCAAATTATATTCCCTTCGTGATCACTCATATTTCTAAAGCCGAGTCAGACATCAATTATCAAACTTTGCAAATCACAAACATCATTTATGCAAACATAAATTACGCGAGTGCTGATAACGATTATTCAAATGAAGTTTGCGAGCTTGCGATAAACACTATTCCAATTTTGCATTTCCAGACGCGCCAGCGTAGCGGATCTACCGTCAGTCACAATTACTGTCGAGTTCCGACCTTCTCGGATCATCATTAGAGCATAACGGCAAACGCTCTATTAAAGATAAAACCACCATTCATAAACAAGGAATGCAAACTTCTATATGCGGCTCTATCCTCTGTTAGTCTCGCTAACATTGAACTTGATTAGAAATTTCGGCTGCACAATCTCTTTACAGACACAATCATGATTTTTGTACCTTTCGCCACATATATAAGCTATAAAATTATACAATCGTTCATTGCTGTGAGTAGAAGAAAAATTTTGTACCGCGTATATCGGTAGCTATACTCATAACGAGTTGATAAAAATGTGAAAAATCCAAGAACCCATTTTGAACTTTAATGTACGTGAGGTTGACAAAAACGCACTTCAATTTGGATACAATTTTTTCTTAATTAGTGTGAAAACCTGCCCTGTTAACAACCGAAAAACTGATGCTTAAAATCTCTCTTACGATGTAAATCGCTTACCAATAGAAAATGTGAATTCCTTCATTGTTTACGCAGCTATCCAACGAAAACATTATCAAATTTCATTAAAAAATTACTGCTGGGACTATATTTTCACATCTGTCCAACATTGAGGCTTGCAATAAAGGTACGGGAAGCCAAAGTCCATTACTTGAAAGTTATGATTTTACATTCTTATTAAGCCTTTTAAATTTACATACTTCGGTTTATTTGAAAAGTAGCCAGAGCTGAATCGATTTTGAAATTCGTTTATCGCAGCCATCGTTACAGTCAGTATACCAATCTACGAAGAAACTGTAAATGGTATCAGACCTTAATACATAAAGTTTTAAAATTGGATAATAGAATAACCTAAGGCTTCGCTGATTAAATGAAAACAGCAACTCAATAACAATTGTTAAATACTTACCAGTTAAAAAATGTTTGTTGAGAAGTACTAAAATATATGCAAGTATGTATAAGGTGTTGCGAACCTAGTAAAAAATTAGTTCAGTTGTGACCAGAAGGATAAACAGAAGACAGCATGAACGGAAAGTATAATCTCATGCACATTCGTTTCGTGGTTACTGGGGACTCATCAGCAAGAGCCGGTATTACGCTCTTTAACCACTATATATTTTGGTCAAGATTGTTGGATAATAGGACGGTACAATCTCCTAGACGAATGTGTAAATCTGCAATAATGAAGCTAACATCATATAGTCTACGTCAATGTGACTTCAACACTAACTCACACTATATAATATATATACCGAGTCTGTAAAGGATACTAACACTATGGCTATTGTGTTGGTAACTGATACCTTTTTTGAAATCGATGAGTACCGGATACTAACACTATGGTTTCCGAGTCGGTACATGATACCAACCTGATGGATATAAATTTATGCTAAAGTTCACCCAAATTGAGAATTACAACAATTTCTGAACACCTATTACTCCAGTAAATCCATACACCCTGGCCTTGATCGATATCAGTTATCACATTTCGCGGTAAGCATGACATCATTCAATTCAATATATAACAGTTAAATACTGTTTGTTGCAGAGAACTAATATATATGCAAGTATGTATTAAGTGTTGCTTACCTAGTAAAAACATAATTCAGTTGTGACCAGAAGGATAAACCAAAGTCAGCATGAACATACATTTATGTGACTAGTTAGAAAAAATGGAACTGTTATTCATGTAGGGCATACAAACTTGATTTATAAAATTGCTTCACTGAGTGTCTACATTAACTGTTAGCTTAAGCTAAATATGTAATTTGGTTTGTTGTAGGTGTTCATATCGTTTTTGAAATCATTTTCTTAAGTAGAAATACCTTTTAATGCAAAATGCCTTCATGTCGGTATACGTGTGTGCTAACGTAAAGCAGAGTTTTTGATGATTTGTTGCGTAGTACGCAAATTTCTTCATGCACAAATCACAGTTTGCTACATTTAAAAATGCGTGCTTTTAAAGTGTTATTTGCCCCATTTCTGTGTTGCATAAGTTTTGTCTTCAGCTTTTTTCAGAACTTTTAACTGGGATATTGTAATAAACCTACGGCTCAATTAATTAAACCGCCGTTTTTCACCGCTATTTCATTTTCTCACAATTCCATCAACTGCCTTAAATCTACTTACGATCGAATTTTGAACTGATCGTGAATTCGAATGGGCAATGACGTCTAGTTGTTTAAACGAATGCAAGTTTTTACGCATTTTAAATTGCATAAATACGGACCACACTCGATCTGGTATTTTTATAAAAGTTCGGTCCAAAGGCAACATACCTACAAGTTTATTAAGTAAAATATATTAGAAAAACCTTTTTATGAAATCGCAACAAAATTGAAGTATTTTACTTCTTTTTGCCTCAATGTATACAATGGACAACGTAACTACTAATCTATATTCAATGTGTATTAACTTATATAACAGCAAGCTGATAATGCTATTAATTATGTGGTTCGCATTACACAGATCATTTCTCGAGCTAATTAAATGGAGAACTAAGAATTGAAACACGTTTCTGGATGTGAAAGTCAAAAGCTTGTTAATCAAAAGTTCTGTGCTCTAAACACCGCGTTGAGAATATTCTCTAACTGCTGCACTAAATTAGGCTGCGCTACTTTTAATGCATTGATTGAAGAGAAATTACTGGACAACAATAACATGTTTGCAAGTGAAATATCGTGTTAATGCTTTTGACTATTTAAATGATGCAGTCTTTTTAACTTTTCTTCATTTCACACGACACGTCCTTGGTCGCGATAGTTTTTTGCAAATGAATAAATCAAATAGCAATCGGAATTTTTATGCTAATGTTTGGTGCCGTTTTAATGACGCAGTGGTAATAAATAAAAGAGCCAAACTGCAGAGTAGCGCAGGCTAGATTTATTGTACGTTTGACGATTGCGAAATTCAGTGACTGATTTTTTTGGTGTTCGTATAATAAGGCTTCATAAGTGCTGCATAAAATCGCTTGAAACGCTATTGATAAAACTGTAAACTTCCGCAATTCATAGGTTAAAAAATAGTGTCTAGCAAATGAATATTGCCGTCAAATATTAAATGGTTGCGATTTAGGTTCTGTTTGATGACCTTGCTACATCCCCAGAGATTGCTCCAATTATTGTTAGTATGACATAGATGGAGTTTTAATAGAGCAATGTCAATTGGTATATTATGGGAAAATGCGTATTTTTAGACTCAGTTAATCCATCTACAGTTTCTGGTTGTGCACATGCTTTGGTTAATATTTATATGCCGTCATGGATAATGAATTGAATTTCACCATGATGGACAATTATAGTAAGCGAATTTAAAAACATTCCGCGGTCACATTTAGTTCCTTCTGTCAGTTGCAGGCAGTCAACCAGACCGCTTATGTAACTTCAGTTCATAGCTTTAGCAACTTTCAAGTTCATAACACGGTTAAACTGTCTGAAATTGTACACTAAAATTGCCTCAAGACCATAGCATTAGTAATTAATGAAGATTGTCAATTCTTCATTTAGTATCAAGTTTGCGAGGTTGAAGTAAACACCAATCCCATTGTATTTAACCAGTCATCAAACAACATAACAAAACTACCGCCAGCCGCAACGCACCTTTTGACGACTGGTTAAATACAATGGGATTGGTGTTTACTTCAAGCTCGCAAACTTGATTTAAAGAAGTGTTACCACCATCCGCGCAATCAATTAGTGTTACATTGTAAAACCCTATACTGCAAGATAATGGATATTTTGGAAAAAGTCAATTATGTCCTATGTTATAGATATTGATTGCAGATCATGCGTTGGGTATAATTTAAACCTTTTACGCTTTTTCAACAAAATTTTGACTACTTAAGCTAGTCAAATTAGGACAATCGCAAAAAATTTGTATTTCACTAAATTCTTACTGTTAAAATACTTTCGTGGACAATGATTGCATAATATTTCTAATAAAAAAATTGCCCTCTATATTTAATTACTTAACCTGCAACGTGTGTAACGTTGATTTCTGATAACTAATTCAAGTATTAAATTTTTAATGAAGTAATGAGCTCATGTATGATTATCTGAGACACAAATTTAATATTTCTCCCAATAATTTACTTTTCTTCATTTAAAATAAATTAGTTGGCAAGTTGCAATCAAATTAATGTCAGGAGTTTCACTCAAATTCTGCATATTTAACTGATTTGGCTCTTCTCTTTGTTTTGACGCTTGTGTCTAAAAATGGATATCCTAGCACCACACCTACACTTTTCTTTTTGTGTGCTTTCGTTGAATGTTTGCAGACATACACCAGGAAAACCAATTTTAAAAATTAAATGAATCATGTAAGTTTTTTAAAGATACAATTACATGGCGAAATTTTTAATTATTATCTTTAAATTTTGTTTCTTGATTAACTGTTGCAAAGTTATTACGAATTTATAATTAAATAATAGTTTAATTAGTTTAAATGGTAAAGAAGTAAAATTTAATAGTTCGTACTTTTCAACTTATCAAACTTTCATTATTCGATGTTTGCATTCAAATTTTATTCTATTCTATTGACACTGAAAGGTAAATAATTAATACGTTGCTCTAAATATTAGCTCATTTAAAAAATGCCTTATTTTAAATGCGCGTCATACAAAGCTTCAGTTAACGTTATCTATAATCTTTTCTTAATATCAATCTTTGCCTTATGCAGTTTAATGTAATCTTTAAATTTCACATTTATCTTTATTTTGCATTTATTGTAGAACAACCAATAATAATGATTATTAAAAAACTTCCATCCAAAATATGTTCAATAGGACATAAATTCTATGTTTAAATGACGTAATTCATTTTCAACTTATATACATTAAAATATCCACTGAAAAATATTTCAATTATTAACCAAAATATTTTACAATTTATACTATGGAAAATAGAATTAATACTCGTGTGAAATTCGTATGAAATTGCAAGAAATTTTCGGACTGTAATAGAAGAAACATACGTATATTTATCTGAAGTTTAAAAGTTACGTTATACAATATTTATAAAAAATCAATTTTAGTACTTCTAAATCTTCCAATTTAGTTTTAATCTTTGCTTATTTAGTACAGATTAGATTAGAGAAAATCGTAAAATATTAATATTATTTAATCTAAAATATATTTCAAATAATTTAATAAATTGCCATAGTTTGAAAAAGACGATTCAGGATATTGAGAACTAAATAATATGCAATTTTTTATTAGCCTTAAACTACCTAGGTACAAGTTAGTTAAAATATAACCTGAAGAGTAAACAAACTTCAGCATGAACAGAGGTAAACTCTCAAGTAGACAAGCGTTTCGTGCTAACTGGAGATTTCTTTGTAGGAGCCGGTTTTACGGCCTATGCCCACAAAATTATTTTCAACGGATTGTGAGATTATTGATCGGTAAAATCTCGTATACGATTCTGTTAACCAGCAGTAGATTAACAATTACAAAGATTTCACAACATATATATATATATATATATATATATATATATAATATCGAGTCTGTAAAAAGTACCAAAACTATATTTGCAAAGTTGGTGTCTGATACCAATGTGGATTTCAAGATATGCTTGATTTCTCCAAAATAGGGAATTTCTACTATTTCTGACCTCGTGCTACCGTAGAACATCCATACTTTCTGGCCTTGAATGTTATCAGTTATCGATTTCCGCGGTAATCCTGACATCATTCAATGAAATATGCAACAGTTAGATAAGATTTGCTACAATTGCTAACTATTTCCGTTGCGGAAATAGTTAGCAATATTAGATCATACTAACCCCAGTATGAGCGTAGGGTATACTCTCATGTGCACAGGCAACTCAGTAGTAGGGGCCGCCATTACGCCGTATACAGACAAATTCGTCGTGAAATGTGAACGAGGTGGGCCACACAATCTCGTATACGCATGTGTTTGCCAGCAGTAGTGGGGCTAACTTCTTATGTAGACTTCAAAAATGCGAATTCAAGGCCAACTCACTATATTTATTATATATATATATATATATATATATATATATATATATATATATATATATATATATATATATATATATATATATATATATATATATATATATATATATATATATATATACTCGATCCATAAATGGTACCAACAATTTAGTTGCCGGGTTGGTACCTGATACCAACACAATGTTTTTCACGATATGCTAAATTTCATTAACAATTGTGAAAGACCAGAACATCTAAACAACTGTTGCCACAGCAAATCCATATAAACTGTCCACATACACACACACACACACTTACACAGTTCGGCATCAAACATATTGTGGGTATAGTGGGCAATACCGGCGCCCGCCAATCAGTCGTGAGTGAGCGCAATTCACATGTACGAATGTGAATACGTCTTTCGTTTATGCTGATTTTGGTTTTTCGTGCTTGAAATTTACTAAGAAATGTTGCATGCGGTTAAATTCGACTTATGAAAAATTGCCTTTGAATCACCTCTTCTTTGATTTCATTGGTTGTAGTTTTACATTTGGAGAAGGAATTATTTTTCGGTTGCGTTGCAAATCTGCCTTATTTCATGTGCTTATCCTTGTCGTGTTCCAACGATAATAAATTATATATGCCAAACTTGCGGCTGTATACATGTGCCGACAAACGAAATTAATTATTAGGAATATTGCACGTACGAAAAACCTTTTATTCAAAGTGCAATTTCGACTATCGAAATTCAACAGATACCATGTTAGTTCAGCTATTAAATCTTGGCATATTTACTCTCACATGTTTTGGAAATTAACTTATTTTAGTAAAATACATTGCACTTAATAAGCATCTATGAAAGATGTGGAAAGAGAGCCACAGAGAGAGAGAGAGATAGAGACAGAGAGAGCATCGAAAGAAAGATAATTCATTTTGATAAATTTACTTCGTTGTAAAAGCCAGTGTGTGCATTTTTATCTTCAAAACTGTGCAACTGCAATTTGTTCGAAATTGACGCTCTGTAGGTTGCAAACTCAAGTCTGAGGTTATTGGCGATTCGAATGATAAGTTAACTGCTTGATAGTATACCTCGAACTGCTTCGAAAATACGGGTTTTAAACTTTTCAAATATTCATATTATTTTCGTCGAAATATAACGAATATTGAGCTGGAGTTATTTTGTTCTTGAAGTAATGATTAGTATTTCGGATAAGTGGAGATGAATTAAGGGAAAAAATCAATTAATCTTTTATTGTTTGCATAAGTATATTTATTCATTCTGCTTAAGTAAAATTTGGCAATATGAATGTGAATAATATTTTAACTACTGCCATTTTATTGAAGGCAGTACTCGACGTTCAGTTTTGAAAAAAACGCACGCAAATTTCGTAAATTATTTAAAGTAAATTTTCAGCGGTATTTGAACCATATTCGTTCAAATTTATCATCATGCCAGTAATTGGATAAGTTTTTGTTTTGCAAATAAAATAATATACGATGGCATGAATTATTTAAAATATTTCATAAATTTGGCATCAGAATTAATAATCTTTGATTCAATGACAAAGTCTTTCAAATTGAAATTATATTGGGCAAGTGAAATTTAAGTTACTAGCACTTCGATAAAACTTTTGTTATCAAAATATGTTTCTTTTGTTAAAATAATTATTATGAGAAATAACATTTTTATCATTTATTATGAGTATACTTCGTTATTTTATGCTTACTCACTCTAAAAGTTGAAGCCTTTTTTGCGTTTAATAGTGAATCATAATTATTAATCAAACGGTATCTTGACATTTAGTTGGGTGGACGGCTGTTGTAATTGATAAGGAAACTAAGAAAATAACACAAATAAATCCTTCGAAAATATTTAAAACATAATTTTGTTATTTGGGTTAACTTAATAATAGTCAATGTACGCACAGCACAGGGTTAGATACTTTTCTATTTGTATCGTTTAATCGGTGCTGATATATTGATTTTGATTGGAGAAGAATGGTCCAGTTGGAATGCAATTTTAAAGAAGCATATATACTAGCAGACAATAACATTGCGCCTGCTGTGAACTTAGACTCTTTTTTGGGGTTTTCTTTCAAATTTGTACGAATTGGTTATCTTAACGAACACGTTTGTTCAATTTTCATTTCAAAATTAATTAGTTTAACTTATATTTTTTCGCGACAGGAACTACATTTATAAAAAAAATTTTGACCACGGTATTTTCGTTTCACCACAAAAATGGACAAGTATGGTGACAAATGTTAAACTTAGTTTAAATAGCTAATTTGATACTTATTGACACGTCTCATACATATAATAAAATTTCCCTAGATTTTCATGCGTCATGTATGTGTCCGTGTACCTGTGTCAATAGCAGTAAAGCATTCATTTGCAAATAATTACCTGCGCGTGTGCGGTAACCTTATTGAAAATATATTTATCTCTCAGTAGTTACTGGCGTTTCGCCAGATAAATGACCACTATGCACGCGTGTGTGTTAATAATTGTTTAGAAATAATTTAAATATATTTATATGAACGCGTGTCCGTCATAGTGGATGTAATTTGATTACACGAGTGGTGCCAGTACTAATATAAATCAAATGGAATAGCGATAAACAAACACGATTCTTATTTAATATAACCAGCCGAACGACACAACTACCATCACTCACACGTATTTATGAGGATCACCACTAGAGCACGACAACATACTACCAACCGTATTATTACGAGTCACCAATGGAAGTGTTGTTTCTAAGTGACAGGTTAGATGCCATGGCTTTCGTGTTTAATGCGGTGATTATTTCCGAATTTTTTTACACACATTAAACGAATTGCGTTACTCTGGCTTAATCAAATGAACTTGTAACCAGTGACGTCACTAAATTGGAAGGGAGCAAGATTTTGCAAATACACTGGTGGAATTCGTCTACCAGAGTTCGTTAAAAGCATTTAGAAATATAATTAATTTATTTAAGATAAAATGTTCAACTAAATGAAAGACAAAAGGAAAAGTTTATAAAATTGTCCACGAAAAAGAAAGATCATCAAAAGGTTGCAAGGAGTATGTTATATTTAACGGAAGTGTTTTTAAACAAATTAATTAAATATTAACGAACAGGAAGCGGGAATCACACACTCGCATTAATATATATATATATATATATATATATATATATATATATATATATATATATATATATATATAATACTGTATAACATATCTATGCTGATAGGTACACTTATATTATACGCAGAAAATCATGAAACTATAAATTATTTCTAAAATTAGTCAGAAGATCGAAAATAAATCCTCCGAAGTACTGGTAACTGATCTCACTCAGTCCTTCACACTTTTTAATTTGGCCGAGTTTACCCTTCCGATTCGTGCACTCATTATTTCCTCCCATTATTCGGTGCCCACTTCCATAGTGATTCCACATCCCATGCCGCCCTGATTCGACACATCTTTGGTTGGATTTCAATTTATTTTCTAAGGAATCATGTCGATCAATTAAAACCACACATTACGCATCAACAATAATCCCTGTTAATTTTGTGCTCAAATTTTTTATAATACGATCTGCAACATCTGACCTAATCCATGATTTCCTGCCGTCAGAGTAAGTTTGCGCATGGTTTTACCTACATCCATGGAGCTGCCGACCACACCTAGAATATGATAAATTCCTCGTGCAAATAACAGTTATATTTTCTAAATTTGTGAAAAAAGCATCGTAAAATGAGCAAGGTACTGTCTTATATTGAATGGGATATATTATTTTGTTGATGCGGATATAATTTTCGTGCTTAGTTTGGCACCTAACTAAATTTGTTTCTAATAGAGTTTAAATTTAATTATGATATTTTACATCGTCTCTTCTTTGAATTAAATAGAGTGCCTATTAGCAATAAATTTTTACACCAAAAATCTACCTATTTAAATTTCCCTTTGTTCTTCTGTCTGTTTGTCTCACGCTTTTAATTGTCATAGATTATAAAATACCGATTTTCATTTTATAGTTATATGTTGACCTGTTACTTAGATGTATACATGAGTGAGTCTCTTTCCTGTAAACATATCTTTCTATTTTTCTAATTTGAGATCCAAAAATGGTTATTCGCTACATGATTTCTTTTTAATCGTAAATTTAATTTCTTTTTCTTGATTGACTAAATTTAAGATATTTATCATTTCAACATCCTCATGGTTTTAAATAAATAATAAGTCATCGACGAATCATAACTAAAGTTTTTCTGAATTATGAATGTCATGTCTCGAATGCTTTTCTGTGTGAATTGCATGAATAAATTTTCTATGGGCACTAATTCTGTTTGTCCCGTTGGATAACCTCTAATTTGCTTATATCTTTTAGTTCCCAATTATTAAGCAAGTAGAATACATGCATGAGATTATCTCCACCGTAGCATGTTTCGAAATCATTTTACACTGAACATCGAACAGATCGAAGCTCACCAAAATATCGCATTCATTTAATTCACCTTTATAGACAATTTAAACCAAATGTTATGAATTCATTAATGTATGGTCTGAGAAATAGGAATATTTGCTTATTTGGTGACATCAGAAACCTCAGACATTTAATGCGTTTGAGATTGTTGGACATTAGCTATTATTGGAAAATGCTCAATAGGTTTAAGCATCTCTACAAACAAATATAAATGCTGCACGCGACTGTTTTTTTATTCTTAGACGGTTTCGCTATGAGCTTGTTCTAATTTAGCTTTCGAAACCATTCTATAGATCAATAAATAGACTTCTATTTGAAACTTATCAGAAGGCTCATTACGTATTTGAGTGTGAACCATTATATGGCCGAAGTTTACGTAAACCTTATTGTTATAATCCGATTGACCATTTAGAACGGTCCCTCCGTCTTTGGCGAATTTCAAGCATATTGCGTTGTTTGTTAATAAATCTTTTCAGACACAATTTACTCCATATTTTTTTGTTTGTTAATACAATTGCGGCTATAACCAATTTTCTTTGTCGCTGAGGTATTACGCTGCCTTATCGGATTCAGAATTGGGATCACTGTTTAGTGAGTTTCAATCTGAATGACTGTATTCAAACCCAGATGATGTATTCCCACATGACCTTTGTATTTCTCTGTTACGTGCGACATCAGTGACCCTCCCTATAATTATAAAACCACGCACGTGCAACAATGAAATTGACATAAAACTTGAATTTTCTCCATAACCAGTTGTTATTTTTGTTATTCAAAAGCCTTCTTAAATTCATGTGCAACGTTTAAATGAAAAGGACTACAGCAGGGTGGCTCAGTCGATAGAGCAACAGATTCCGAAGCAGACATGTTTAGGAACGAGCCCTGTCCACAACAAATTCTGGACAATAAGCGATGAGTTCCTAATAAAGACAAAGCCGATCTGCCGGAGGACATACCTATTCTACACTATAGCATGTTTAGTTTATACAGCCAAATGTATGTACATAATGGGTCGGGTGTTTATATCAAGATCGCAACCTTGATTATAATAATTGTTATCACCACCCGGGCAACCAATGCTCATTTTATTAAACGGAGTTTAAGTATAAACCATTTAGGAATGGGACAATGTTCTAAATGTATTTTAAGAGCATTAATTTTTTAATTCGCCTTGCTAATTGCATTTTACTTGGGGATATATCTTATTAAGCCTCACTGCCTCGGCACCATATTTATTACCTAGATAATATTCTTTAAACGGCATATCTTGCGTGATCTGAGTGGATTATTTATGTGGACCTGGTTATGCAAACCAAGGTGTTTTAACCTACCGCCTTGATGTTTTCACTGGATATTTCGGAAGGTCTTTTTCAACGACCAGCCAATCCAACCAAAAATTTGACAATCTTGAAGTTAAGTGTGAAATATAGATTAAAATGAGTCATTTATACCTACCGGTAGATCTCTCTCAACATTACCGCAAGATAGATAGATAGACATTTGACATGCATGTATTTGTGTGCGCGCGTGTCTGCACTTTTAGAATTATCGACGTGAAATTACGGTGATCTGATCACAACTAGATGATCAAAATGAAAGCCTACCGGTAGATCTCATCAGCATAACAGACAGATAGATAGATAGGCACTTGACATGCAGGTATTTGTGTGTGTGCATGGTTGCACGTTTAGAATTATCGAAGTGAAATTACGGTGTCATGATCCCAACTAGATTATCAAAATGAGTGCCTTCCGGTAGATCTCACCAGCATAACCGTCAGATAGATAGACAGAAACTTGCCATGCATGGATTTGTGTGCTTGCGTATTTACACGTTTAGACTTATCGAAGTGAAATGACGGTGTTCTGATCACAACTAGATTATCAAACGTTCTGCGTGTGTGTGTTTGTGCGTGCATTTGTGTAGGACAGGGAAATAATCAGTTAATGCACGTGTACACTCCTCGGAGTGCAAATCCTGTAATCAAATAACACATAATGACGAGTTATTAGATAGGGCTACTGCATGTGTGCTTGGGTGCGTGAGTTTCTTTTGGAATGTGAAGTAATTAGTTGCCAAAAATTAGCAAGTAAAGTCCCACCCGAGTGAAACTAAAGTGATCTATGTTAATTCCTTTTTGCACCTGTCAAGCCTATTTTTAACATTTTACTAGATAAATTAATTACTAGTTGAGAGAATATATGGAAGACAAAAAGAAATTTTCAATACTCCGGTCGCATAATGTGTAGTTTAAATAATCAAGAGTTATTAAACCAATAAGATTCATTACGACGTTACTTTAATATAAAATAATGGGAGAATACGAGTAATAAGAAAAGTACTTACTCAATAAAAGATTACAGTAATATCGTAAAGAGAAATTGTTGTTAAAGAGTAAAATTTTAGTTAAATTTTTTACACTCCATAAGTAAACTAATTTAATAGATACACTAAGATAATAAGCAATCAAGGACGAAATTATAAGATAGTCCAAATTAAATGTAGAGATTGTTAATATGTTATGATCCAACATTTATAAGTTATTATGAAAATTCTAATTTGGTAGTCGTTTACTTGAGCGAGTAGCTGATTCTGTTTTATGTCACCATCGCTGATTAGTACTTTATAACAAATCAAAACCAGAGACATTTCTACGAAATTTTTACTCATTTTGCCGTTTCTAGATTTGACTTCGAAGGATTCTCTATTACGGCATTATATGGATACGCGACTGCAACCATCCCTGATATATTTATGCTAATCGTCTTTTGTTATGACCTGCAAGATTATACCTATTAGCATGTCCATATTTGTATATGGTTCTATGTTCCTCGCTTTCTACTTAAACTTGACGCTTTGTATCACCTACATACACGCGGTTACATTCTTAAAATAGAATTTCAATCAAGCTTGGTGTGCAAGTATGTATTCGGTGTTGTGCACCTAGTAACAAATTAGTTCAATTATGACCAGAATGATAAACGAAAGACAGTATCAACAGAAGGTATTATCTGAGGCACACTGATTTCGTGCTTACTGGCGATTCATCTGTAGGAGCCGGTATTACGCCATTTACCCACTATATATTTGAGTGAGGAATGTGAGATATTAGGACGTTACAATCTCCCAATAGATAAAAGGACGTTAAAATCTTACATTCCTCACCCAAATATATAGTGGTTAAGGGATGTAATACCGGCTCCTACAGATGCGTCGTCAGTAAGCACGAAACGAATGTGCATGAGATTATACATTCCGTTCATGCTGTCTTTGGTTTATCCTTTTAATCATAATTGAATTATTTTTTTACTAGTTCGCAAAAACTAATACATACTTGCATATATATATTAGTTCTCCGCAACAAACAGTATTTAACTGTTACAAGCTTGATGTGTATAACTGTTCAATTTTCTTCTATTAATTGGTATGTTATGTGGCTAGAGTAAGGCTTTTTAGAAGAAGTATGTATATTCTATTTCAAAGCTACCTTTTTTCCTGCTTAGTTTGATATCAGGTATTTCCCTGAGCGTTCGAATCTCTTTTGTTCTATTGACTTCTATTTATGATCAAATTTAATTAGAATACTCACAATAGTTACTTCTTTTTGCTTTAGAGGTACCAATTAGCACTGAATGTTTCTCCCAGTCTATCTTATTCAATCGCCCTTGGTTGTATGTCTGTTAGTCTCAAGCTTCTAACTTCCATTGATGTTAGATTAACGATTCTCATTCTCCAAGGAGGATTTGGCCTAGAATTAGGTAAGATTCCCGAGTAATTATGCTTCCTATAAAGAAAAACTTTTACTTTTTTATCATTTCTAAATAATCTGACACCCGGAAATGTTAATTCACCACATGATTCCGTTTTAACCGTTCATTTTAATCCACTCAATTGATTGACTTTGCGTAAAGAATTTATCACTTAACCATCTCCATTATTCAAAATACCTAAATGTCATACAAGAATCCCACATAAAATTTGGGCTTTATGAACCTTGTATCTAACATAATTTTATCAATGTACTACTTGAAGAAATTTTCTATCGAAACTGAAAATTCATGTTCTATTGGAACACCTCCAATTTGCTTATAAAATAACTCACTTCTCATCTTCATCATTTTGATAAACCTTTTCATCGTTATTTTACTTCCTTTTAATGTAAAAGTGTGATCAACTAGAAAATTTCCAAAAATTGTCTAATTCGTTCGAAAGTGGTATATTAGTGTACAGTGATATCGAATTTATATTCGCCAACCTATTGTATTCAGTTATTTATCATTTATCGATAGTTACAACCATATTGTATAAATTCACCAATGTCTGGTTTATGATGTAAGATTATTTCCTATTTATGTAACAAAAAAACTTGGACATTGTATAAGTTTGGAATGTTAGATATTAGACATAATTATCTAGCGGTTATCTGGATTGTGCACCTTTTTGAAACAAATGTCTATTCATATTGATATGTGCCAGATCCAATTATCAATTATAATTCTTCTTCTTGATCCAAAATTTCGAAGTCAATACTCATTGTTGCCTTTATTTATTCCTGTATTTTCCTCTACATTATCCATTTTTCTATACAGAAGAGCGTTATAGAACATTTGAAAAAATTGTGCTTGTACTCTGATATTTTCTGATATCAACAATAAATCATTGCTAGCTGTTGCATATTTTTTGAGATTATTGACCTCGTAATATTGTTTATATTTGCCATAGTTTGCTGTTCAGAAACATTATATTGTGTAAAATTCAATTATTAACTTATTTTTATGTATTTTAACTTCCTTGGTAAATATCCAAATTTAGGTGATAAACCAATCTTAAAATCCGTGTTGAATCGACAATTCAGCAATTTAAGCTATTTTTATTACATGCCCAATTACAAATGCAGTAATCTCTTTTAAGAAGATCTTTATATAGCAAAATTTATCAACATTCTATTACCTGTAGTTACATCATATTACATTCGAAAGTGTATGCTTTAAAATCGAGAGTGAATTGGCATAAAAAACGGATTATCATAACATCATTGAGGGCTCTTGTGCTATTAATCACCTAGTCGCTTTCTTTGGCCTTAGACTTGTGCTCGATCTACTTTTCCGATCAATAATCTTATTAGATTCTGCGTATAAGAACGATTTTGCACAATTACATATTGCAGCATAAAATTCGGATTCATTTAACCTGAGGGGAAAGGCATTGTTATGTTATACAACGGAGCGAAATAAGAATATAAAGAAGAGGGAAATGTAAATATTGAAAATATTTTCACTACTCATCGTTTTCATTAAAGGAGAAAATATTGTACTAACTATTAGCGGTAGTTTTATTACTAAAATATATTCTGTTGCGAATTTATTTTTACGTCTAAAATCGATTGTACTTTTCGTAGATTTATTATCTTCGCATTTTGAACTGCATGTCAAGTTAATATGGTGCACAAAAATCTATGTATGCTTGAATTTTATTTAAATTTTACAACATAAATAATAAATTTCTTCCAAGGTAACTTGCTTTGATTGTGAAGTATTTGATAAGTTTCGTTCTTTTTTGGCTGAAATTTAACTGGTAAAATAATGAAATATAGACGTGTTTAAAGTTTCTTAATTTATTGAATTCTCTTTTGTATTTGATATTCATATTTATCAATTCATACTAAAAAAATAATGAATTTATATTTATCTAGCTTGGTTTATTTTCAAGAAGATAGATTGATAAAATATTTTTGAGTGAACTAAGAATATTTAATTTTGGCTGAAATTTACATACATTTAAATCACAGAAATATTAATATTGCTTATTATTTTATTTTAATTTGTCACTTTTTTTATTCATTTTTTAAATAAAATAATCTTTTGTATTGTATTATATAACAAAGATAAGTAAAGCAATATTCTCTAATTATTTAAATCTTTATTCATTAGAATTGTGCCCCCATATCTTCCATTAATCGATTGAAATGAAGACCTAATTTTTTTCACAAAAATTATAAATATGATCCTAACTCCGCAATTAACGACGAGTATATTAGTAATCGATATTTAATGCGATGAAATAACCTCTAAGTTAGATAATTTATGTTTGCCTTCTGCCTTTCATATTACGAAAAAGATCTTTGTTACTTGTTGAAATAATATTAAATCTTATTCATAAACCTAAATCTTCATTTTAAAATTGTTTTGTAGACAAATAACTATTCTCAGTAAGCGAATTTAACTGAGCAATGTAATTGAATATCTCAATTGCGAGATAAAGTGTGTATTTCTTTCGTGTTTTACACTCTTGTAAATTTAAATAATAAACATATTTTCCGTATAATTGAAGCTTTATCTATCCCTGCTGATGAAAAAAATGTGGAAAGGAATATGCAACCACTCTATTCGTTTCCTCAGTATATTGCTAAACAAAATTCAGGAAATAATCGGGCTAAAACTTTTATTTAATTTTCAGGCTGGATCAAATTTTGCCTTGCTAAATCTTTAAGAAGTCAATAAAGGGTAACTAATCAAGCGAATTTAGCTGGATTTTTATTCTAGTACAAGAAACAGATTGCAAGGTACACAGACTGCTAATCGTTAAGTGTAAATGTCATACAAAACTTTTAAACGCAGTTCACCGCATTTATCTGGACAGATTATGATCTATAATTGTTTAAGAATTAGTTTCGGTGTTCCTTAAAAAGGGAGGCACGGACAAAAACTAAAAGTATATAACATAAACAACTATGCTACCGTGAACTTGATGCATAGGTATAAAATCTTATCAAATATATTTCATAATAATCTATTATCTCGCTAAACCGGGAATTGTGGCGTATAAATGCAAATTATAAATTCTACATATATTTAGACTTATTTTCAAAGCAACAGGTATTGAAATATTCTTATTTTACCTCTGTAATCATTCTTGCATAATATTTATATATCTTAATCATAAAATATCTTATGGGTTTATGTTTCGTTTTTTCCATAACTTTGAACCGTAGGCACAATAACAGGTTTAAATATATATATATATATATATATATATATATATATATATATATAAATATATATAATGGTTTTAGTTGAAATGAAAATGCAATTTATATTTATTAAAGAAAGTAAAGCGACATAAGTAAAAAAAATTGTATCTGCATAACCATATAATGAAACGTTTTTGCGATAAATTATTGTGATGTGCATAATATTAAACTGCATAAGAGATTAATGAACACGTCGAATTTTCCATATTAAATTAGTTCTAGAGTGGCGTCTGTTAGACCTATGTCACGAAACGCGAGGAAAAATTTTTCTTCTTGTTATGCGGTACAAAAATTTTATTCGGGTTTTTCCAAAACCTGTTAAGTTATTCAATGAAAAAAATAATGTAACAAAACAACGCATATACTGGTAATTTTAATGAAACATCTGGACTGACTGTAACAAAGTTAGGTGATTCGACTAGCATTTAAATATAAATAACAACTCAAGTCTGTACTAATTTAAATCATTTTAATGTGCGACCCTCTTCTAGAGATAAAAATTCGCACGCAACAACACTACATGCATGAGGGTACGTTCTCGTCCGGAATAAAATGCAGAGAAAAATACAAAGCGAAAACTACTCTGAAGCTCATTCAAATAAATGAACCACATTTCCAATAATTGTCAACCCTATAAATATCTCACATTATATAATTAAAAAAACTACTGATATACTACTTTACTTAAATATACATATATATATATATATATATATATATATATATATATATACATTTCTTTAACAGAAGAGGTAAACTAATAAATGAGCGCTGAAATTTTATATACGAACTGGTCCACCATAGGTCAGTCATGAGGACAACGAATGCGTTTTAAATGCAATACGTAGAGTTCAAATAGACTAAAACTGCTTAAATCATATCATTATTTTATTCTCTCCAGTATAAAATAAGCTTCCTGATAATTAGGAAAAGTTAAATAACCAATATCTATGAATTAACCCAGACCAAATTTAAATATGGTTTTCTTTAATCAATAAATGACTAAATATATTTGTGTTTGATATTTTATTGGTGACGTTATTTTCGTATACTGAAGTAAACAATAAATCATAAACATTATATAAGTACATATTGATTGAGCGTGTGATGATAAAAATTTTGTAAATCAAGTTTACGATTTTAAACTGAAACAACAATCACATTGAATCGAGCCGGAAGTACAACAAAGCAAAACATCCGATAGCCACTCATAGATTTTCATTTCTAAAATTAAACCTAATACACCCATGGCCTAATGGTTCCATTTCTGGTTTAGAATCCACCAGCTCCTAATACAAGTCATATGTTTAGATTAGTGATATGCATTCTTGCACAATGTCTTTTCTAATTACGTCATCCTGTTTATGAAGATAGCTTTTATACCGCACCTCTTCTTCAATGATAATAAAAACATATTTTATTTTATCACACAAAAATAAGCATTTCTTGTGAATTAACTTTATTGTGGATTTTCCAAAGTGTTGTTATTTTTATCTTTATTACGTTTGTATCTTGAACGCAACATCCGAAATATGTACTAGAAAAATTGAATAGCAGCTGATGTTTGGATGCGCAACGCATAAATGATGTTGGCTTATATATAAAACGCGTGTAAAACATAAATGGAAAAGATTAGCTTCATGTAATCACAAAAGCATGTTTTTGTGATTTATAAAAATGCTTTATTTGCACAGTGCCATTTGTACGCCGGATAGGATGATTATTTAAAAAGTCAATAAAACACAATATACAATGCAATAACGGAACACTTTAAACAATACAATTAGACAATAATTCAATGCCAGATGGTGGTAACAATTATTTAGATCAAGTTTGCGAGCTTGAAGTAAACGCCAATCCTATTGTATTTAACCAGTCGTCGGACAACATAACAAAACTACCGCCAGTCGCAACGCACTGACGCGTTTTGACCTTCCATGATCATCATCAGAGTATGACGGCAAACTGATTAGCTAGAGTCAAACCGCATTGCATATATATGGAAAGAAAAATTAGATATACGGCTCTCACCTTTCAGCCGAAACTTCCTGTCACGTTCAATATATGCAAGACTACTAAAGTTGAGAGCCGTATATCTAATTTTGCTTTCCATATATATGCAATGCGGTTTCATCCTAGCTAGTTAGTTTGCCGTCGTACTCTGATGATGATCATGGAAGGTCGAAACGCGTCAGTGCGTTGCGACTGGCTGTAGTTTTGTTATGTTGTCCGACGACTGGTTAAATACAATGGGATTTGTGTTTACATCAAGCTCGCAAACTTGATTTAAAGAACGGAATACTTTGCTTATAAATGTCATTCTGGAAATCAGGAGGATTTTCCTGTGTTTTTAAAAAAAACTGAAAGGTATTAAGGCACAGAGGAAACTGACGCCTGCAACCACCTTAACCCACTGCTAAATAATATTTAACCTAATCATACATTATGTGTACCTGAATACGTGCATGCTTTAGGATATTTTCCCAACTTCTTATTAGCTGTTTTACAATTGTTTTTGGCCAATCCCACTGAATTCGCCTTGTTTAAATAAATTGACAACATAAAGGTACAATAATCTCAATGAAGTTGATTTCCTGCGAGAGGAAATTGGCTTAACTGTGATTGGTATAACTGCATTCTAATTAATTTATGCTCTGATGGACGATTTATTTTACACCATTCCAATTCCTCTGCAATGTTTACGTAATAGCAGACTACTAGATCCTTTTTTTCGGCCTTCGACGCAGAAGTCCCTTCATAGACATTAATTATAGTTGGAAATGATTAGAAAGAATTAGGCGATCGATTCAAAGTTTTATGCTCGACGGCCTCTCATGCGTACGTCGACACGTTGCTTTGCTACATTCGCTGTACAGATCTTGACGCGTGTCTAACTGGAGACTAGAAATAACCACACAATTGATAAGTGAGGTAGACAGTTGCTGGTCCAATCATTGCTAAAAAACTGTTGCTAGGCCAAATCAATTTAAATGAAAATTTTCACAAAATTCAATTCTACACGATCTCGCGTAAGCTGTTCGTTAAGAACGGCGAAATATATCCACTGCCGAGTATTTGGGACGACTGGCTTGTGCTATTACCCGTGCTGCATACGATAAATGGTAACGATGTTGTAGTGTCAACAAAATTCAACCAATCGCATGCAGTTGTAATTAGGCTTATACAATTAGTATATTTCGTAAGTACAGGTGTTAATAGCAGTTTGTAAAGAGAAAAATATTTGCAATCGCATTATAAAGTACACTCATTTTAATTCAAAATAATTAAATAAAATAAATAATTTATTTTTACTTTAACACTGTTTGCTAACGGTTTATTGCCAAATTATTTGCTAAGGTCTCGCTGACTGAAATTGAATGACCATTTTATTTACAAGAAAAAAGCATTTTCAAATATATTTTTTTTCTAAAAATTCAAAATCATTAGCAACTTGGGCGAGAAAATGACAAAGAATTATTTACAATTTACGATATAAAATTTGCGCATGTACTTTATGAGCTGAGTTTGAATTTAATAATCATTTTTTCTTATTTCATTTTCTGAAATATTACATTTCACTTAGCAACCTATGCCCTTCGCTGTGTCGAACATAATATATGCATGAATTGAAATAGAAAAATGTTTGTCCTTCGAAGTTTAGTTTAACTGGTAATAATTAGAAATAAATAAACAGCCTCGCAGTGAAAATACCTTTTGAATTGGGATAAGCATCATAAATCTGTTAAATAATCTAATAGAAACTAATTTAACTTGGGGATAAGGGAGTGCTTGTAGATTTTCATGGGTGGACTTAACATGTGTATTTTGCACTTCATGTAAGATTTTTATATTGCAATGAACAAATAAAGCCTAACATGTTGAAATGTCCAAATATTTTAGTTCATTTAGGATTGGACTCAAATAAATTGTCCGTTAACTAAATTCACTGTATTTTTGAGACTTTTACTTTAAATCGGATTTACGTTATTGCACAAAACGTGTTTTAATAATAATATTTCTTCATCAAGTGAACCTGATTTGTAAATTTGTCAACAAATAAAAAAGACGACAAACCTTGTGAATAAACTAATAACCTTAAAAGGCAGCACGCGAGATTGATGTTGTTTTTGTATATATATATATATATATATATATATATATATATATATATATATATATATATTCTTATAATTAGGAAAACACAAATAACGAAGTGGATAAAGGCCATTTATTTCGTGAATACTAATCATCTCTTATACAATCATACATATTTATAAATTTTGGGTTTTCAATTGATTATGCTAGTGGTAACAAATCTGACTCGTTTTTACTGTTGTTTCTTGTTTTGACTAGTTGGTGAGTGTGTATGCGTTTGTGTTTGTGTGTATGCGTGTTTGCATGTAAAGGTCATTCTCGCAGTATTGCGAAGTGATGTCTGATATCTTGTCATTATTGTTTTGATAGCTTGAGAATTAAACATTTGTGCGCATTGTTCACTGTTACATATACAAGTGCTATTTTTCCCAGTATAGTTGATCGTTTCACCTCGTTGCGCAAAGTTTTCACGTGGTAACAACGCCAGTGTTGATTGCAGTGTTAAACGCTTACATTGTTTGGAGACTTCTGTCATCGTATGCGCCTCTGTTATTTCCACTTCAGTTTGTTGCCAATCCGATTGTACGTTTGTTGATTCTAGTCGAGGGCCTGTTTGTTCTTGGCTGGATATTAGTAGATTGTTGTTGAATTTTGTTATTCTTGGCCAGTCGATAAGGATATCATGTTGATGAAACTTTTGAATGTTAAGGTCAGGTGCTTGTTGTTTTATGTAAAGTGCTTCGTAGATAAATAATAATTTTTCTGATTTTGCTTTATGTAGAATTGTGAAATTGGTCGAATTGACAGGGTGCCCCGTTGCCAATATATGATCGGAAATAGCTGATTTTCCTGACGGTGGCAAGCCTTTGTTAATCAATTTCTGTGGCAAATGTTGCTGGATTCTGCTTATCAATTGCTTCTTCGTACGTCCGATATATATGCTACCGCACATACATGAGAATTGGTAGACTATGAATGATTTGGAGAGAATTGGCAATTGATCTTTGGCATCCAACCTCATGATACTCTGTGTGCTAAATGTCATATTAACTTTAACACTGCGAAAGTTGTCCTTAGTTATTCTATTCAGCCGCCGTGCAATTATTGAGGCTGTTATGTCGCCTCTAAATGGTAAGTTTAGGAAAACCTGCTTGCCGGTATCCTCTCTAGTACGAATCTGCAGTGGTCTGATGTTGACATCAATAAAAAGCTCTGGGTAGTTGTTCATTAGCAAAATTTTCCTGAGGTAGCCCAGTTCTTCCTCAGTCTTGTGATCAGAGCAGATCTTCCTGATTCTGTTTGCTAGGTTGTTTACTAAAGCCATGACAGCCTCAGGAGCTCCTTCGATGCGGCCCATTATGTCAATGATCAACGCTCCACAACATAAACCAGCCAAATTTCTCTGCAAACTACTTGAACCAATACGGAGCATCATAAACGCTAACACTATCAAGGACTCCTGCGAACTAGCAAATGAATTGAAGGGGAAGAACATCCTACAGAATAAAATGGTCTCGCTTGACTTCGCATCCTTATTTACAAACATACCACTGGATAAGACAACGGAGATCTTGTGTGACCTCATCAAAAATGAGTTTTTGACTTCCCTATAGACACCAATGACATCAAAGACCTCATATTAGCATGTACTAAAAACGTGCAATTTACATTCGAAGGAATATACTACCGTCAGATCAATGGTGTAGCTATGGGAAGTTGCATCGCACTCCTCCTGGCAGATGTATACATGTATCACCTGGAAAAAACGAGCCTAAAAGGTATAATTGACCAGTGCGCACTCTACAAAAGTTATGTAGATGATATCTTGTTGTTCATCTCAGAAGCAGCAGACCCTTCCGAAATCCTCAAACAAGCAAATGGAGTCGATCCAGAAATCAAATTCACTCTCGAGGTAAAGAAAGACGACAGTTTTCCCTTCCTTGACATCAAACTCACTCGAGAGGCAAACAGAGATTTGACACTGGCCATACATAGAAAATCCACTTTCACCGGACAATACATTCACTACAACAGTAGTGTGCCAAAATCCCACAAAAGAAACTTGGTAAACAACCTAGCAAACAGAATCAGGAAGATCTGCTCTGAACACAAGATTGAGGAAGAACTAGGCTACCTGAGGAAAATTTTGCTAATGAACAACTACCCAGAGCGGTTCATTGATGTCAACATCAGACCACAGCAGATTCGTACTAGAGAGGATTCCGGCAAGCAGGTTTTCCTGAACTTACCATTTAGAGGCGACATACCAGCCTCAATAATTGCACAGCGGCTGAATAGAATAACTAAGGACAACTTTCCCAGTGTTAAAGTTAATATGACATTTAGTACACAGAGAATCATGAGGTTGGATGCCAAAGATCAATTGCCAATTCTCTCCAAATCATTCATAGTCTACAAATTCTCATGTATGTGCGGTAGCACATATATCGGACGTAAGCAGAATCCATCAACATTTGCCACAGAAATTGATTAACAAAGGCTTGCCACCGTCAGGAAAATCAGCTATTTCCGACCATATATTGGCAACGGGGCACCCTGTCAATTCGACCAATTTCACAATTCTACATAAAACAAAATCAGAAAAATTATTATTTATCTATGAAGCCCTTTACATAAAACAACAAGCACCTGACCTTAATATTCAAAAGTTTCATCAACATGATATCTTTATCGACTGGCCAAGAATAACAAAATTCAACAACAATCTACTAGTATCCAGCCAAGAACCAACAGGCCCTCGACTAGAATCAGCAAACGTACAACCGGATTGGCAACAAAGTGAAGTGGAAATAACAGAGGCGCATACGATGACAGAAGTCTCCAAACAATGTGAGCGTTTAACACTGCAATCAACACTGGCGTTGTTACCACGTGAAAACTTTGCGCAACGAGGTGAAACGATCAACTATACTGGGAAAAATAGCACTTGTATATGTAACAGTGAACAATGCGCACAAATGGTTAATTCTCAAGCTATCAAAACAATAATGACAAGATATCAGACATCACTTCGCAATACTGCGAGAATGACCTTTACATGCAAACACGCATACACACTCACCAACTAGTCAAAACAAGAAACAGCAGTAAAAACGAGTCAGATTTGTTACCACTAGCATAATCAATTGAAAACCCAAAATGTATAAATATGTATGATTGTATAAGAGATGATTAGTATTCACGAAATAAATGGCCTTTATCCACTTTGTTATTTGTGTTTTCCTAATTATAAGAATACTGTTAAATTTAAAAGGAATGGACATCATAAATATATATATATATATATATATATATATATATATATATATATATATAATCTATTATATAAAAGTAACGATGAATTATGTAGTGATTTTATTAATTTGCAACGTTTTCATAACTGGTCCTACTTATTATATCTGTAAAATTTTCTTTAAATTGAATATGACAGATTCTTTTACAAAGCCATATTTCATTAAATAGCCAATATTCCAATCATCTTTGATGACGTTTAATTTGATTAAAGCATTTTAGTGTTATGGCAGGCTAACAATTTGCTAGACAATTAACATAAACTAAAATGAACATACAAAACTCAAACATATTTGCCAAAAATCAGAGTATTAAGAGAACAGTTAATTTTTCGACTGTGAATAAATCGTAGCAATGCCACCTAATCTATTAAATGTGTTGATAAATGTAGCAAGACTTTTGGATCAACCAGCAATTTTAGCTATATTCCACGTAACGTCCACAAGTTTACAAACTAAAGAAATTAGTACAATGCTTTTTATTGCACACCGAAGGTCAGCACACATGCATAATAAACAAATTTTGAAAAGTCATCTAAAGAATAATTTACTGGTTCAAAAGTACATGTAGGTAACTGCTGCAGGATTTTGTTCGCAAATAAACCCTTATATCAAAAATTTACTTAATCAACCAAACCAGAATTTATGCTTTTTTAATTAACCATTTAGAAAATGCATTATATTATATATATATCACTTTTAACATCTGCTATAATATATATATATATATATATATATATATATATATATATGTTTGCTTAGATAGTTCAAGAATACTTATTTCGTCATCAATATTTCTCAATCTCATTTACTTTTGTGTTATCCAACACATTTATGCTGCAATTATTTTTATTAACAGAATGAATCCGTGTACCCGGATGTAAAGAGTGCGGCAGGATATTGATTTCCGACAAAACTAATAGAAATTTGTTAAGGTCATCGTTTTGAGCATATTATTATATATAAATATTTATCAACCAAACTTTGGGCAATTATATTTGCACGCAGTAGGTGAGCTGAAAAAATATAACACAGTGTATTTTACTTTGTTGGCATTTTCAAACAACATGAATCATCGCGTTTTCATGCAAAAATTAAATTTAATATGCTTATAGCATTCAATGGGATATTGAGTTATACTGGTAGCGTTTATAAAATATCAGATTCATTTATTAAAATTTCGCAAAATATGAAGTGCCGAGGATAATTGCGTAGATACTGAGCAGAAATAGTATATTTACACAGATTATGTACATTGCATTCGCAAAATTTGAATTCCAAATTTATTTATCGAAAACTTGTCGAGGAGAATAACTAAATTGCTATACAATTTTGTAAAGAATTTAAGCATTAAAATGTTATTTTTTCGTTAAGGAAAACCAATGTTAAATTTATCAACATATAGTTAAAGAGAATTGTGATATATCGTCAGCCGCCTATCACTTTGTTTGGTATAAAATTAATTTACCTATAACGGTTGAAAAAATGTTAACATTAAATACATATTTAACCAAATAAGTGCAGGATCAGCACAGGAAATAGTTTTAGCAATAAATAATTGAGGTTGTTGGTAACAACGCTTTAAATTATCTATCAATAATTAAGGAAATATTCAAGATAAAATGTTAGTACACTTCAATGCTTCTAAGTAAATATGAATTGAATCATAGCAATAAATTTCCGTATTTAGTTTCCTCAATGTAAATCAATAAGAAACCGCTAACTCTTTTCATCTACACACAAATTTGTTTGCTGATGTTGAATTTTTATAGATTTTGTGACAAATATAAACAAAAGTACACGATCAAGTTCTCTTTCTACTGCGGTATGTTAACGTTAAATATGTAGCACCTTATTTCAAATAACACGCTGTCCGGGTTCTTCGTTTTATACTTGCAATACATTTATTGCTTAACTAATACTCCAATAGGCAAAAGCAGCATAAAAGCATTATCTGGAAAAAAATTGCTGGAGGTCTCAAACTGAGATACTGAAAAATGAGCTGTAAAATGTATATCTGGAGTAAAGACTATTTTGTGAACATTATTGTGGATTAAGATTGAATTAATTATCTTGACAAGATAAAATCTTGTAATTTTACAGACTGACACATAATGCATCAATAGAATTTCTTTAACTGTAAATCAATTTACGTTCATCTACTTTAAATTTCCACCTACAAGACTCGCAACATCACCTTCTGTTCGTTTGTTACACATGCCGGCAAGATTCAAACTGCTAATCGAGGTATCGGCGCAATTACAATGTTAATTGGCAATAAAACCTGCATCCATAGATGAGTGGCATTACGTACTGCCAGCTTTTCATTGTCTCCAGATGATGATTGGAATTTTGGTGGCAAAATAGCAAGCCGTCACTTTATTGACACTTATTTAACCTATGCAAAATTAGTGAACATTACTAGATTTTTTTTAAATATATGCATTCATGAATAGTAGAACTATTCTTTCAATCGGGTTGCTGTTTTAAAATGGAATATGATTGCAAATTTTAACTAACTACATCATAGTAAAATAAATTACACGATAAATTCTAAATTTCCGTTTAGCAATAAGCAGTGGATCCTAGCAAAGTTATTTTATGAATACGTCAATTTTAGCCTACAAATCAGTAAAAAAGCAGTATAGAAAAATCAGTCGAATTAATGCAACACAGTGTTTAATGCCAAACATACAACACTGATAATGCTAAGTCAGAATGGACAAAATGTAACAAACAAAAGCGAATAAATACTAATAATGTTTCACAAAAAGGACTCAAACTGATAAAACTTAAATAAAAATAGATTTTTTATTACACGCTGCCACTATATATATGATTTTAACTTTTAAGATATTAAGTAATATATTTAGAAATATAATGTTTTATATCACATCATTATTTGTTTTCAGCTAGATGAAATATCATAGTTGAATTAAGAAATCTGACATGCAAGGCTTTCAAAATACGTTACACAAATTATATTTATTTTAATAGGATGTTAAGATAAGTAGCAATTACAAAACGGATTTTATTAATTTTTAGACAGTATCGTTTTTAATAATATTTGGATCTGACTGATCATGCCAATTTTGAGGCCAATGCATGAAATACGACAAAAATAAAAGCAAATTTCTCAACCAGTTTTAAATTTCACTAATAAAAGTTAATTTCTAGGCTTTTATATATTTTAAAGGTAACAATTCGCCATGATTGGATTAAATCGTCAATTTATTGAAGTTAATTTAATTAAATTTAATACTATAATAAACAATATATCCATATAATATTTATACAAAATGCACACATCTATTTTATTATTATATGCGCGCCCTTATTAAATTACCAATTGTGTGCATGAATTTTGGCGATTCAAATTTTAAATATATCATAAATGAACAAATTCAATTACAAGAAGAGCCGAATCTCTTAATTATGTGCGGTTAAATCTCGAAAGCTTGTCAGACTTCTCTGAACCCATTATATATATGCATGTATGATCTTGATTATACGCAGAAGTTAAAACTAATTTCGTTTACACTTAGGTGTTATTTCCTTATAAATTAAATACGGGTATTTGATCAAAAAAGTATTTTGTTCGCGAAATATCTAAAGTAATGCTATGTGCAATTAGCGCAATATTTCCAATAAATATTAAAAAAAGTTATCAAATTTTAGTTTTAAGGTAAAGAAATTCATTTCAAAAAATTATTAATTTATAAATTTAAAAAAAACTATTCAATTAAATTTTCCTCAAAATTGCAAATTTTCAAATTTAAATCATATACTTAAGCAAACTTAGACTTTAATTGGAAAAAGGAGGTTATTTAAGAAAATCAACGTGAACTTTTGATTGGATTTAATGACTGAAGTAACAACGCCGTAGGGGTTTGTAGAACAAAAAACAAAATCTCACGATGACAGTTTTATAAACATTAACATTTTACAAAAAACCGAACAAAAATAAGAAAATTAATTATTTTTTATTTTAATTGTGAAAGATGCAACGTATTTTATTTATAATTTGTCCGACATGTGCATAATAAGTTAACTCTCTCAAATATTTCCGAGTTAGCTTATGAATACAAATGTCCAGAAGTTTAAAGGATGTTTACATGTCAAAACAAAGAAATAATAACCCAGAATTAGATAAAAATCGTTTTCATATTATATTTTTATATGCCATTTTTGCTAGCTAGTTTAATACAGGTATTTATTTAATGTCGTTATTTCGATTCAGTTATTTGATTTAACTAAGGGTCTTGTCGACGGACATTGCCAATAATCGGCACACCTGCGAACCGCGGCGGGCGTCATTTTACACTTTCTGAGTTTTATGAAAGAGATTTCCTCCATTGGCCAGAGGTTTTACGCATTGTGGATACTGAAAATCATGGTTTATCGTACAGATATTATTGCTTACTACAAACGCACAGATTGACTTCGAAAAAAGAAAATAGCGTCTCTAAAAAACGTCGACTAAAATCAAATACATAAGACCTATTCTTTGCTGCGGCGTGATTGTTTACCTTCTTGGATTATGATGTTTTTTTACCCCAAGTTATACTCAATTTCAGAGATTATTTATATTAAAAAGAACATGCTGTGGTTTGGAAACAAGTCCTAAAATTAGGCACGGTTCATGTTGCTATTTCAATATTTGTATAATATAATATTGCTTTTTCCACAAAAAATTTAATTTAAATTAAATGTAAATGTAATTAAATATGAATGTGTTCGTTATCGAAGTCGCATAATATAGATTGTTTACTTTAAAATTAAACTTAAATTTGATTGACATAAAGCTTTTGTAAGTTAACGTTTAGTAAAAAGTAAGGATAAACTTAGTTTCTCTTATACAATTTGATTTAAATGATTTAATTTGTTTCACTTTGTTGATAGTTGTTTGAAGTTTGTAATCATTGAAAAGCATTTAAATTGTTCTGGGTATCCATTAAATGCAAATTTAAAAATATGCTGTATTAAAATTAAATATTATCGGATGTGTGGATGTCAGAAAACACCTTGAACAATAGATAAAATGCAAAAATGGTCCAGATTTTTTCAACACTTTTAGTCAAGTAAGGTTCTAAATAAGTATATTAGTAAAATATGTACGTGCCGTTTTTCCGATTTTACCTCAGCTAACACAAATTATTTTTATCCATTCAAAAGATATTTGTGTGTACATCTTCTAAAGATTAATTTGCGAAAAATGTAATTATAATTCTGCTTCAATTAGTGTTTTCTCCATACCTGCGGGTAGTTAGACAATAATATGTATTAGGAAATCTTAAATTAGATATATAATAGAGCATTTCTTGACTACTCTAAGATCAAATAATAAGATCAAGTTCGTTAATATGCATGGCAAAAAGCGTAATTTTTTGGTCAAATCTTATTTTGTTTGATTTATAAAATCCGTTTTAATGGCCATGAGAGCTTGAGTTACATTGCTTATTTTTATTGAATAGCACCATGCTAGCAAAGAAAATGTCTTCAACATAGACACATACTCACATATGCCAATAAGATGTTTTATTACATCAGAATTATAATTATTGACCATGTTGACGAAGGTTTAATGTTATCAGAGTATGCCGAAGGAGCAGGTAGAAAAAATACATGCCTGATATCAATTCCACAGAAGTGTATAGTTCTATTTGCCTTATATATATGCAGCGTCTATCTAATTTGTTATTTATATGAACACATATTTAAAGCCTGATAAGATATTGAGAACAATATTAAATTTTTTGAGTATTGAGAAAACATGAAATTCGAGTAAATATAAATGTTTATTCTTTCAGTATTTTTCATTTTCCATAATAAATAAACATAGGCCTGAATTAAGAATAAAACTTTAATTGTAATAAAAAGGATAATTACAAACAGACAGTTCGCGTTTAAAGCTAGGAACGTTAGTAAAATACATGTATGTATTTCGTCGATAGGCACAATTTTGACTTTTGTAAAATTATTAAATTTATATTATGCTAAATTTTTTATCAAGTTTACAGCATTAGGAATTATTATTCAAAAACGATAATTATCTACTTCTGACTATTTTTGTTTTGCAACAATTTTGTTTTTTTTAAATTTTTAAAATAAAACTAATATTTTCCAAAATAAAACTTCCACAACAATAATGAATGCTTCCTCTGAAAATTGGTTCTGTTTTACCCGCAAAGTATTGCTTTAAACGTACGAAATTTTAAAGATTTGCTATTATAAAGTGCAAAAGTAATCAATATATCACAAAAATGTAAATAAATTTTTTATATATATGCTAAAACTAGCAAAATTTTTTGAAAATTTTCTCTTATACTGGAAAACTTTAAAATATACATTTAGACGTAAAAGATATAATTAATTTTGACGAGCTCCGCAAATCGTTAACATTACCTCTAAAACTACTGAAATATATGCGTAAGCGATAAAAATCTGTTTGCACAGTGTTTCGCGAACATATATGTGCAAAAGTCGAAATATGACGACAAAATTGAGTCACGATTAACATTTAAAAACCAGGGCTGTCTAATGCATGCCCTCATTTTATCTAAGTGTTTTGGCTTATTATTCGGAATTTCCGGACCTAGGACCAGAACATACTATTTATTTCAATAATTACTGGTGTCACTGAATTAATCCGATTACCTTACGATATAAACATCAAATGCACTTTATCGTCCAGTTGTACAACATACCTTAATTAACATACACGTTTCGATCTACCATGATCATAATTACAGAAGGACATTACTCTGATCCACAAATCATATCGCAATGCATATATTAAATACGCAGATTTGACTCTGTGTTTATTGCGTTAATCAGTTTGACGGCTTGCTTTAATGACGATCATGATAGGTACAACTGATGGCAGCTTTGTCATGTTGTGAGTACGGGTGAAGAAAGTGAAATTAGTTGAATCCTAATTGCACAATTGAAATGCTCATGGATTTTAATGAAAGAAAATTATACGTTATTCCGGCATACTGCGTTCAGCGTCAACATTAATGCTAACTTTCAAACTATTTATTTAAAACGGACTATATAAATAATTTTCTTTATAAAGTCCTGAACGAAGATGCACATTTTGCCAATAGGGCGCTGCTATTAATATACATAATTTCCTAGATATTATAATTAACGATCCATCGTATCATAATATAATTCAATTCAAATGATATATGGCCATTGATTGATTAATTGGGCAACATAAATTTAACTAATTGTTTAAATTTTAATTCTACCATATTATTTCTTTTCTTTTTATAGAAAACGCTTGAAAATCTGTCAATATACTTTAGTAGAACATATTTTATAGCTGGAATTGCGCATTTGGCAAAAGTTAACAGCTCATTAGCTTAAACGGTTTAATTGTGCTTTAATGCTTTTGTACTCATTAATGTTTTCATGTTGAAAAGCGTTGTTCCGTTTTTTTAGCCAATATTTCTCTAAGTCCGTTAATTCCAATTAAAATTTCAGACGTGGTTTATCTAACGATGAAGATATTTCTAATAAATCATATCCGTGACAATATCGCATTTAGGTTAAGATTTTTATAAATGTTTTTTTCCAACATTCCCTAGGTTTGTTTTCTTTCGATTAAAAGAAACTTATAGAATTTTATGAAATACCATTTTTAGGTGTATGTGCAACTGCATGATTTTCTTGCA
The DNA here is from genome assembly GCA_029291075.1 of Eudiplozoon nipponicum. NCBI lineage: Eukaryota > Metazoa > Platyhelminthes > Monogenea > Mazocraeidea > Diplozoidae > Eudiplozoon > Eudiplozoon nipponicum. The sequence continues at coordinate 769 of JAQBSW010000863.1, read as the reverse complement.
TTTATGTTACGGAAATTAAAAATTGAGCGGTCGATTTCATTTTAAGTTTTAGGCAATATTTACCTAACAATAAAACAATAAATATATAATTATATAAAATATAAAATAGTTGTAATTTTATTATTAGCTGAATTTAAAAAATTATCACATAAATTTTAGAATGGGCGGGAAAACTAAATTCTTTTTATAATGTAAAACCCCGGTGGTTTGTAAAGCAATGCGTTTGTGTTAAGCTTCGAATGTCCTATAAACAATGTCAATATAACACATGAAACCAAATAATCGCCATAAAATATTTAGAATTACATGAAGTAATTACTTTGAACATAATTTTGAAAGATTATAAATGAACTATTCAAATGATTACATATATCGCTCTTGTTTCACCATTCTGTGCATTTCCTGAATAATAAAACCATTCAGAATAATGCAATAATGTTGAACGATTTTCAATAATTACTTATATAAATGTTTTGAGAATTGCTGTGTGTAAACAAACTGAAGCATTTCAACCTCAAACGGACACTGGTTGCACGGGCAGTGATTACAATTATTGATATCAAATATGCGATCTTGTTATAACAATCTATTCAATTATGTACATATATTTTTTTTTTTACCTGATTATCGGGTTGCGATCCGATTTGTTTGCATCCGCTGTCTTTCTGGTTTTGTTCCAAAATTTTCGATATCCAGAAACGGATATCTTTTTCAATGGAAAGCTCATCACAATAAGTTGACAATCAATATGTCAAGTGGAAATATTAGT